>JACTAT010000230.1:488312-561900 GCA_014526335.1 Chrysaora quinquecirrha | reverse complement strand
TTGAAATATCACCCACCCTCTATTCTAGACAGTCGAATATAAAAATATGCATTTCAACACAGATACACGCTATATCTGTCACGATCTGAGCGAGATTTCATATTTCATTCACCGGCCCATTTGTACCGTGATTATGGATAGCGAATCAAATCACCCAAATTTGTCACATGTTCAGTGGCACTGCCCAGTGATTTGCTGTTTTTGAATACAAACTTGAGAAGGCGACTGAAAAATGAATTCCCCTTCGCGTATCAAATCCATTACATAAACTTGAACAATCACTTTCAAATCAAATTACAAAGCTTCAGAATGCAATATCAAACTCTTCCACGATAAAAATCGAGAGACAATTCACTTTTCATAAAAGCGTACGAGATTTCCATTAAAACAAAAGGATTTCTAAGGAGATTTCCAAGCAAACAATTGGATTTCTAGCAAAGGTGCACGAGATTCTAAAGGAGTGAATTATCCTTTGATAACGATCGTACAATCCTGAAAAACGTTTTCCCTTTAGCACTACGTTGTGTTACCAAATATCCCAAACGATATCGATAAATCGTTTTCGTAGAGAGCTTGAACATTTAAATGGGAACATGCGAATGCTAACAATGTCGATAGTGTTCGAAGAACCGAGCCTTGCTTGGACGCTCTCAAAATTTTACTAAGATGGTGTTGAACAGGGTTAGAACATCTTTGTTCAGTGATTTTCAGTTTCATTGAGCGAAAATTAAAAGCCCTTGAAGCTCCACATTTCCTTCCTTCAATGTGTTGTTGCAACGAAATGTGGGACATGTTGAATGCGTTAGAGCACACGTTGCATCCGCTATGAAAATCACTGATCATAGCTGAACATCGTTAAAACGTTGAGAGCGTTTGAAGAAGACATAAGAAACACAAACAAAGAAGGCTTTTACAAACATATGCCTGAAGGATGTTGATTCAAAGCATAAATAACCTATTAAAAGGGAAAAACCGTTTGACAACTTTTACTGCTAGTTCTAGTTTTGTTTCACTTCATCCAACGACAATATCTAAATGTGATACTAAGATATGATACCTAATAGGCTATGGCATTTATATATGCCTAAGGGTGATACCGAGATTAAACTTGTAACATATAGCGAATTGGAACGTAATATCCTACATTTATTGTCAGAACAGAATATTAGTTGTAAACATGCAACTACTGACTATGGATAACGATGGACTGGGTGGCTTGAAACAACAACGGGGGACGACAACGAAACTGGGAATAACGGGGGCGATGTACTCTTAGAATCAAGCAAACCCTGACATGGTACGGGCAATGAAAGCTCAAAATTAAAGCGAGCCTTCAAATTTGAGTAGTGGTACTACATTAATCTACAGATCTAGATTATAATGAGGTTCAGCTTATCAAAAGGTTAACTATTACCCTGGATTGCGACAGGCCAACCAAATCACTACAATGTTAACAAATAGCTCTGATCTCTTACTGTAACAAATATCTTACAGTATAGATTGTTTTTAAAGTATACGTTAGAAGTAACATATAATGAATTTGTGAAGGACAAAACAGTGCTGAAATTGATGAGCCCCTGTTGGTAAGTGCCTTACTAGCTACAGTGTTTTGGTGATCTTGCAAGGGGGTTTATAGATAACAACAAATAACAATTATGCATAGTAGGGGGTTACAGTTAGTGCTGCAAAACAACAGATAGGAGACAGGATTTGCATACAAGTGTTCAGGGGCGGACTGGCAGGGATGCTAGGTTGCGATTGCAACCCGGGCCTTCTTGTTTTATAGTGTCTTTAACAAACTGTTTCTGTTGTTTCTTGAGCAAATCTCTTCGATTTCTTGGGATTTCGAAGAGATTTGGACTGGTTTCGCTCAGTATGAAAACAGTTGGAAATAACAGACATTGTTTCTCAATGCAAATAATTGGAAAGAAGTAAAATAAAAAGATAATCAGCTTATGCGCAAGAAAATATGGAAGCAAGAAAATATGGAAATGCGAAAATATGTATGAAGCGAGACGATTTTACCATCGAATATCACAAATAAGAAAAGAAGTATTAACATGAACAGTAGCCTTGCGATTGAATTGATTTTTTACACAGGAGCTCTCTAGAAGCAACTTAAAAGACAAATTGCTATAGTGAAAACAGGCCCCTTTTACTGGAAATAGCAACCCTTGAGATTCGCTGCCATTCCGCTTCTGCAAGTGTTACAAGAAGTGAACCCCCTGAATTAAGATTTGTCATTGCAGTGTGGTTGGTGGTGATGATTGGTGGTATGAAGAACAATGAAACACAGATACAGCAAAATTACTGCAAAGTTACAGCAAGTTACAGCGAGTAAACAACAAAACGCAAAGATAACAACCTGAAATTTCCAGGGTGCCGTTACACGAGGTATAAAATGAAACCTCTTAGTAGTACTACGTTTTCAATTTTTCTATTTGATCTAAACTGATTAATCGTGGTTTAAATGACAATAAATGCAACTTATATACATATATCGAAATCATGAAACAATAAATGAATCAAAATAATCAGCTACGTAAACAAACAGCACTTGAAAGGCAATAAAGATATATATTTTGTGAAAATGTGTGCTGAATTGTATTTACAAATAAAACTCATCGATTGCTCAACTAGCTAATCAATAAAATTTGCGCTCGATGAAGATAATGTGTAAGAACGGAACGAAAAAGTTAAAATAAGAATATGAAAAGATAGCAAAATGAATTGAATTATTCCACGAATTGACGGGCATGCGCAGAGCCAAAAGGAGAGGTTGTCATTACCTGTGCTATCTCTCCAAGAGGAATACAGCATCGAATCTGACGGCCACGAGGCACAAACTTTGCTGTACGTTGTAGAGAGGTGTCCACTATGTGGAGGTTGTTTTTTTATAGTTTCGGAATAAAGTCCTCATTCGTGGAATAATTAAAAAATGAATAACGAAACCAAAAAACGTTTTGACGAGACATTCAAACAGTACAACAGAGTGCAAACATTCCCCAACGACAGGCCAAAAATTGCCTAACGAAAATTTACGACAAAGGACGAATACACATTATCTTACTCTACTTAACGAGAACATCTACGAAAATCAAAGAGTGCTGACGAAAACGTGCGATAAAAATCGGTTTTTAGATAATGGCTGCTATACCACATACAGTTATGGTGTCTAGCTAAAGTACTTTCCTACCGTAGTAAACCGAACATCAAGGCTTAAAAACGCTAGCAACGGAAACGAACTTGTTAAAGTTTATAAGTTACCTTGGTTTAAAGCTGTTGACTGCCCAAAACAAACTGCGACTACTTGGACTGAAATTCGACAGATAATCTCAGCATCTGAAAACCAAGGCAAGCTCTAACCAACGGTAGTTTTATCATTGCTAGCAAAGTTTTGAAGCAGAAATAGCTGGCCTTTTAATGTCTTGAAACTACTGAAGTTTACTGAGCTCAGCTTCCGTTGAAAACTTCTCCAATAAAAAAGCAAATCAAAGTCGATTTATTCTTCAGATTTGAATCGGTTCTTCTTAATTTTATCTGATAACTTTCATGATTTTTAGTATTGTATTAAGTGGAAAGTAACACAAAATGATGTTTCTTTTATAACACAACCATGACGCGGTGGGCGTGTAGTCTAAAATGACTGTTGCTCACAAGAAAAGAAAACTCGTTGTGCGTACGTAATATGCGCGCGGCAAAGCGGACATTCTTTAACCATAGCGGAGCATTGAACGCAACAGATGACATGACCGCACGGACAAAATGCTGTGGAAACTTCAGAATCCATGCAAACTTGGCAAGTCCGGGAGTCTTGAAGCGTTCTGACGTATTCTTTCAGATCACCGACGGAAAGATCATCAATTTTCGACGCATCTTCGAGAACCTTTTTAGTTGGAAAGCGAAAATTAAACTGAATACCATCGTCATCATCATCATCATAAACATCCTCGTCGCGATCTTCATCATCAGAGCAATATTTGGCAAGTTTACGCTTGACTACAACAGAGCTACAGTTTCTGTCATCATCAAACTGTTTTTTACTGCGACTTTTAACCCTCTTTGCAAGACCGCGATCACTTGAGTAAAACAAGGATTGTCTTCGCTTCGCCGGTGCGTGAAGTTCTTTCCACGTTGCATTATAAACTTGGCGTCTGGTCTTCATGACATCAAATAGATATGTCCGGCCTATTCTACTGTTCCGGTTTAAAAATGACGCGATTCGCCCAACAGAGTTGCGTGTACACTTCTCCATGACGGATTTCTTGACGAATATTACACTGATAGAATGAGTGGAACTCAGTGAAAGTTCTGAATAGATCAATTGTGGATTGCTGTACTTTGAGTCTAAAGCCCAATTTCTTTTGATTATGAAGCGATGCATCTCCATATGATATAGTAAACAACTTTCCTTTGTACGAAACTGTTGAGATCTCTTCATACGGAATGCTACAATAAATAAAAAACCTCGTCAAAAATGTTTTGAACTTGGCGTTAGGCCCTTGCCAAACGATCAAACATTGTTGGTCAAACATTCGACATGTTCTTTCCATGTTTTCTTTCTTTCCTTTCTTTGAACGTTTGACCAGGTCACAAAACTTCGCTTGGCAAAGGAAAACTTGAAACATTTGTTGCGCGACTATTTTGGAAAAGTTCAGATATATTTTTTGCTTGACCTAAGCAGAAAATGTTTGACCATCATTGTTCTGCAACGTTAACAACAGTAAAAAAGTTTGTTTGACAAGCAAATTTCAATTGTTTGACAAACGATGCTTGGGCCAGGACGAAGGACCTTAGTGTTGAAGCAGGTTTTCATTACCTTGAATTCCTGAAAATAGGGGGGGGGGGACGGCGGAATTTTTCAATGGGTAGCAATGAATTTGAGAGTGTGGTTCAGGGACAAGGGGATGGACGAGAAATCAAGTCTGCCAGTGTTGTTTGTGAAATCCTTTCATAAGAACTGCCAAACGTTTCACTTTAAGGTTTGATTTTCATGCCACGAAAAATGCGTGATGGATGCTGTTATCTGACCATATGACAAGACCCCTTCTAAAGGAGCGTGCATGAAAGATGAACAGTATTATCAACAAATTTTCCTATCTCAGTTGTCACGAGCTTAACTCACAACCACCAAACCAATAGGGTCAGGATCTGTAGTATTCAGTACCCATCCAAAGGCATAAATTAAATTGACAAATTAGATCAGTATCCCTTTATTCAAAGCTTATTCAATAAGAACCAACAGCTGATAGAAATGGAAACTAAAAATAAAATTTAAACAATATAGGTCAATATGTCGTGATTTTGTTTGGCAAGAGATTTGGATTTCGAAATTGGAACAAGGAAGTCTGAACTCAGAGAATGCTCAAATACTGTAGTACTCCAATTAGACGGCCAGGGCGTTTATAAAATTTTAAGTTTATTTAGATACGGCGTTTATTCAAGGGGGCTATTAAAAGAGTAATAGACGAAAATAAAGGAATATACAAGAATTTTTTATAAGAAACTCTTTATAAGAAACCCAGACTCTCGAATGACCAAATAGTTAAGAAACTCCAGTACTGGAAACTTTTTACGTAAGAAACTTTTCACCTCAGACAGCGAAAAATTGTCTTTTATTTCCCCCTGTTTCATCTGCATTAAAGCATTTCTGTAACAAGCAGACAAACAGGATCCATAAATGGGTTTGGAACATCATTATTCACATAGAATAACTATGTTGCCAATATGGATATTCAAGAAAATCTTAAGAAACTCAGTACTCAAACCCTACCCAAAATCTGAAAATTTTAAGAAATTTTCAGTACTGGATCAATTTTTTAGTTTCTTATAATACGTGTAGGCTATTCAATGACTCTACAAACACACTACAAAGGTTCAACACCAATAGAGAATCTCTGTTGCCATGAAGACAGGTCCAAATATTTGCACAGCTAAAGAGTCACATGAATGACATGGTTGCCAGCAAAAATAGGAATTATACTACGCTTCCATTGTTTCTGAGGCTGAGGATTTAGGATGAAACAAGATGATCTTGATAAATACGAATGGAAAACTATTTTTACTGTCTTAAATAAATACAGGCTGTAGGGTTGGCAAAAATGCATCCTTCAGTGGAAGAAATCAAAAAAAACTGTCAATACGCTCTTCTTTATTTATAAGAAACTAAGATTTTTTCAGTACTCAAGGTTTCTTAAAATTTGGAGAATTTCAGTACTGAAAGTTTCTTTGCAGTTTCTTTGCCCCATAAGCGGGAGGGGGTTAGATATCCCATGTCATCAACTATTTTCCCAAAATAAGGCCTTATCTCTTGTATGAATTCTTTTTCTTAAAGTATCTCCCCTTTTTCTTAAAATGTCCCACAAGAAATACCTCTGATGTTACTGAAAAAATTTTCAATCCCCATTACCCTAATGTTGCCACAAATCTCACAACCTCACTCAACACTTTCTTCTCTCATGTGACTATAGAGGACTATATGGTTGATAATTGGCTGCACAGTTGAAAAATGAATGAGCAAAGGTTTTGGCTCAAAATATCATATTTCACTAGAATGACTTTTAATTGAAATGAGAAACCAAACAGGGCATGTGTATAATACAAGATGCTATTTTGTGCTGTTTTCAAAGGAAAGTTACTCTGGCAAAATTGGAATAACTAGGGGGTGCTCAAGCCTTCCAGACCCTCCATGATGTCCCACTTTGACCCCTGATACGCAGTAACTAATAAGGACTCTGGCTTGCTTGAAGGGTACAATTTCATTGATAGGTGTGTTAATTCATTAAATCAGAAGGAATCTCAGATTGGGGGGGGGGGGAGGCTGAACAACAGAAAAGTATTTACACGCTTTTTTTTTTATAAGGAACCTACCTCAAGGCGTAGTTCTTAAAGTTCCTTATTTTTGGGCCTCTTTTGAGGCAATTGTAGTTCCAAAAGTTCCGTTCCTTAATTTCAAGTGCACATACAGTGGTCTTAACAATAAAAGAGAGACATTTGCATGCAAGCAAAGCTCGAGACTACTCAAAGAAACATTGGATACATGCTTAACGTTCAATTTATGTGATTTTCGATTGCAAATGAATGGAACCGGCTTTCTAATTCTTGATTATTAGTAGTGATAAAAGTATTCAACATTCAAAAGTTCCTTAATGATTTTCTCTTTAGTAGTACAAGTTCTTTAAATTTTCGGGCCTTCTACATGGAGGTTCCTTATAAAGTGGTTCCTTATAAAAGAAAAAAGGGTGTAATGACATAACGACTTTATGATGTCATACAATTGTTTTCAAAATTATTGGGGGGCCCCAGGCCCCTCCCTTCTAATGGCCCTGCATTTTTAGAAGTGACTCACTCGTTGGTCTTAACTTTATACCATTAATACCAAGCAAAGACAATTTTGGCTTTCAATGCTCCAAGAAGACAATAGTGAGCATACAATCACAAAAAACAAGTCCATGAATATGCAGAGGTGTAACAATAGATGAGCTATGGCCCTGGCATTTTATCTTGCAGATTTTCCAGTCAAAATTTAATGCATACAGTGTTCATAAAATGTTGAGGAATGCTTTTAGAAATAACTAATTCCTTCCTCAGTTTGCTCCTTGCTACAGGGAAACCCCAACACACCTAACCAATGCATTTAAAATTCAATGCTGCCAAACTTAATTTGCACATGGTTTATGCAAATGTGATGAAAGCAATGGTTATGCTGCCAGAAGATGCCCCAGTAGTTTTCAGTACAATAAACAATTTAGATGGTTTCCGGTTTTTGTACAAGACAATGGATTTTGCAAAAACAACGCTTGAATCGCAGCAGGTTGCACAATAGACGAATGAATCGCCATTTAAAAACAATGGTTGTGTTGAGGGGAGCGGCCCAACACGAGCACATCTAATTTACACGTGCTAACTATGCTCAAAACAACTATCCTTTCTAGGCAATTTAAAACTTCCCAGTTTAATCCAATAAAAGCCAGATTAATATTCTTTGTGTTTCATGTTTTCGTGAACTCTTTTCTGTACATGAGTCGACCACAATTCTGTTCTTGTCAAAAGTAAACAAAAGGGAATCGTCCTCGTCAGCTGAGCTTTAATGCATGGGTTAACACAGGAAATTGAGCATGAAAATTATGCAAAGATTCAAAACAAATTATGTACTTACAACTGAATAAGGTGACTTTCTGTTTTTTCTGATTTTTCATCACATTTATCCAGCAAAACAACTTCATTTTCTGTCTGGTCTTCCTTTTCAGTTTGACTATCTTTTCCCTTGCTGTTCTGAGTCGTCTCCACTTTATAGATCCTCAAACCATCAAAACGACAAACTAACATCAATTTGGTGTTTCTTGCTGTAGCTGAATTGACACTGAATGTTTCAACTCCATATTCCAGCAAAGTGGATAATATATGAAGAACTTGAATCCTGGCTTCGTCCTGGGACATTCTTTTCAAGTTCAAATGAGCTGTCTCTATCAAATGCTCAAATTCTGTGCTCCACTTTGGACATGGGAACATTTTGGAATATTCTGGCACTGATTCAGGGATATATTCCCCAGTTTCAACTTGAGCTACATAGCTATAAAGTTTAGCTAAAGTTTCATCATCAAGTTTTGATAGGTTGAATTTCGATTCTTTCAAATGTTCTCGACAAGAGAGATAGAACAAGTCCCTATCAAAAGAGAAAGTTTATTGAGATATTTTACAAGCTCGAAACCCTTTAGATTTTAAAAATTCTAACACATAAGATAAAGGAAAAGTCTACTGCAATAGTTGCAGATCCCAGATTCAATATAATTAGATTTGCAAAGAGGCAAGCTGAGTTTCCGTTGCGAAATCAGCATATTCTAAACTAAATTTAGTAACAATTCTGGTTTGTCAAACTGGGCAATCATCTGCAATTCCTGAGACGTTTTCAGGGTAAACCCATTTATAATCTATTGATTTATTGCTCAATATCAGGAAAATATACCAACCTTGTAACAATTTGTTGGAGTTCTTGGGGTTTCACAAAGAATTTTACAGAAAAACTGAGTCGATAAGGTGCTTTTCCAGAAAGTTGAGGGGCAAGTGTGTTCCTCAAGTTCAACCAAAATTCGACATTATTTGATGGGTTTTGAAATCGCAGGCCAAAGTAATCTTTCTCGATCAGGCGAAGACGAGAACATATCTGAAATGAAAAGGCAGAGTTAAATTGCAGAATAATCTCTTCATAACCAGGTTTTGTTTTGTGTATCCACACGAACGAAGAACTAAGGCCGAAATGGTCAACATGTCAGATAAAGAGAAGAAAATTTAGTCTCACCTTCTCCACGACATCAATTCCTTTCACATCTCGGGGTAAAATAAGCTCATGGATAGTGCCACCTGGTTCAGAAATTAAACACCACAACATCTTTAATTTTAAAATTAACAGTAACTTAGTAAATTGTGAGGAAATTATCGCACATCTTCGTTTCGTGAGCTCTGTTGGACAGAACAACGAACAAGGATTTCATCAATCTTATTAGCTTGGACTAGAGCCACCTCAAACTGACCAATCAGAGCCTGTTATTATCAGATGTTTTTCGTTAACGGCTTGAAGTTGCTCTGAGAAGTTCTCTCGTCCAATCAGCTGATCCGGAAATCAGGTGCTTGGAGCTGATTCGACAATAGAACAATGAACAATAAGGCGACGACGCTAACTAAAAGAAAAGGTAAACACAATACATAATTGTCTTTGTGGGATGGAACAAGCCCGGACCAGTCTGTCATGACACTGGGGAAAACCCGGCTCAGCATGACGAAATTTACTAAAATATTTATGAAAAATTTAAATTTCAATCAAAATCAGGATGTCCTTTGCAGATTTACACTTATTATTGCATCATGTCAAATTCAAATTCAAATTCAAATTCATTTAATTCAGCAACAAATTACAGGTTATATACTGCTACTCAAATTAAAGACTTTCTAATTATTTAACAAAGATGAAATAATTAACAAAACATAGGTTGCTTAGGACGCTAAGAGAACCGAAACGGTTTTCGAGCTCAGCGCCCTATTTCAGTTCAAATATAACAAGAACAGAATAAGTCTAATTACAGTTTGTGTAAAATATATTTGCGAAAAAATTTTTGATTATAATATTTTTCAAATTGTAATCTAATATTGAATTTGAAGATTTTGATAAGAAGAAATAAGAAGAAAAATAAAGATAAGATAAAAATAAATGTCTATCTTTCGTAGACAAAAATTATCTGGAAACTTGAAAATATTTTGCAGGCTTCTCAGGAAAGTAAATGTAAACAAAAACAACGTTTTTGTAAACACAAAACATGTTTACATGGAACGCTGAAGTCGTTGGCATCGTTAACTCAAACTTTCATTAAAACTTTCGGGATAATTCGAATTTATTCTACTCATACTTCTATTCTATCAAATCAAATTGTTATGTTAGATTTCGTTCCAAAAAATGATTAACTTCTTCCTTTACATGCGCCAGACGATTCAAAAGCGATTAGATAAAAAAACTTGATAAAACTTGATAAAAAAACAATTGTTCAATTTTTTGGAAAACATATAAAACAATGACGCAAACACGTTAGACCTTTGTTTAGTTCAAACAAACACGTCTTGGCAATATCGGAAAGATGGGACCGGGGCCAACTGCGGACCAAGGACTAAGACTGAGGAACAGGGACTAAGGACCCAGACAATTAAACTCAAAATAAAAAGACATTCTTGTTATTTCGAGTTAGATGCATTACCTACCTGCGACAAGACGAGGACCCATAGGAAAACAACCAAGTGCCGAAGAAGAGTCCAGAACCTTTGCAAAAATTGACGATCCGCTCGAAGAAATGCAAAAATTATCCGCCATATTAAACTTGGAAGCGTAAACATGTGTTGAGTGCAATATTTGTGCATTACTCTATGTAAAAAACGCACCAAATTGAGCTACTCTACGGAACCGGGGAATTTTGGACCCTCTGGAATCATATGATGCCAGATGGCATCATTTCCAAGTAAAGGGTTTAACAGACACAAAGATGGTTATAGTGATGAACGGAGAAGTTATTCTCAAGTGGAAAAGATTTTTACCACTTTGGCGCAGTAACTTTGGGATAGGCACTAAGCATTAGCCGATTGACACACTAGCACCCAGATGCAAGGATATTAATAGTCATATCAGGGGTCTAATGTCTGAAACTCGAAATACTAAATTTTACACACGCACTGTTAATAAAAATCTATGCAACCCGACCGATGTTCTGATAGATGGGGCAACCATGGGCAAATTAAGGAAAAATTAAAATCAGAATTTCTGCTTACAGACATGGACATGGGACAATAGTAATAATAATATAATTATAGACATGGGATAAGAGATATGTCGTGCTGTTTTAAAACTCACGAAAGAAACAGGTCGAAACAATTGACTAAGGTGGAATTTATACCCAGTTGCGGATCGAAATGCACCAACAAGAAAGGTGAGGCTGGATTGGTATGGCATTGTGTTTTGAACACTAATCCGTCCGCGGGAAACACTGGGAAGACCAATTCAACTGAACGAAGAGTGCAAGGGAGAACTCTTTCTGTCTAAACGACAGTTCGTTTGCTCACTTGTACTCTTTAATTAATTCTATCGGCCATTGTTATAACACAACAAGCTCACAACTCCATTGGGTGGCATGGTGGCAAGAAAGATTATTGTTCTTGAGAAGGCAAAAGCCTCTATAATTAGAGAGCACCAAGTTTTCCCTGCCCCAATAAGTAACCATGTCGAATTTCTTCATTGACATAGAATATATTATAGATTCACAGGCTTCAAATAGCATCAAAGGCAGTGCACAAGAACAACACACGTGCTGTACAACACAATCACAAATAAGATACAATCAAAGCAAATTTTTACTGGATAAAATAATGTGCTTCATTGAAATCTCATAAATAGATACAGCTTGCAGCTAGAATGACGTTTAGTGGCAATAGTTTCAAAACATACGAGGGTCGTTTAGAGGGGTTTCATGTCCCCCCTACACTCTTGAGAAAATCCCCTTGTGTCATAGAGCTTTGTAGGCATATTTTTTCAAAATGGCAGTCAAGCAGATTGATAGGGAGGATTTTAGCTGATCCCCATTTGCCGATGTTTCACTATTCCCTTTTAATTTTGGACATGTTCCCTTGTTTCCTGGCTACTTTTCGCATGTTGGTAAGGGTGGCAATTGTGTTCCCTGGAGCCCCTTAATGACCCTCGCATAGCGAATTCGCACTGATTACAGATAAACTATCAAAAAATGTTGGAAAGATTGAGTGAATGAGTGGTGAAGGCATTCGGCTCCCCTAACTATCGACAGGTCGCGAGTTCGAATCTCACCCGGACCCCTTTCTACAAGTCACTGTCAGCTCAGCTGTCCATTCCGAGATCGGTAAACGTGTACCAAGGGTTTTCGTTCTAGAATATTTGCCAGGGCCACATCAGCCGTATCGGTTCCCGGGGCCTTGAGCCAAGTCAAAAACAAAGTTAGGCCTTCTTGTCTTACCAAGTTCATTAGGTGACTACATAAAAGGGGTGAGATAAGAAAGCAAATTTTTTAACCACTTCAAAATGTTTCAAAACAATTGCCACAAAACGAAATACAGTTGTTCTTAACCCTCAACTCATATATCATATCACTTTTATATAGAATATCAAAAGGCCCTTGCCAAAAAATCAAAAATTGTTGGTCAAAGATTTGAGCTTTGGTTTCCAAGCAAAGTTTAACCACTCAGTAACGTCGAAAAACATTGCAAAACATATCAGTGTATTTCAAAAGCATATATTTCAAAACACTTATGCTTGTTCCATGCAAAAATGTTTGACAAGCAATGTTTGATCGTTTGGCCAGAACCTTACAGCTTAGTGCTACTAAGCTGTGCAACATCTAGTATAAAGCAGAAATATAAATCAATAGTCTCATACTTTTTCATCTGCGTAGCCTTCTGGGCAAACTTCAGCATTATCAAGCAGACTGTCATGTTCCATACTTGCATCATTCGATGGTGTTCTGTCTACTTTAATCGTGATAAACTCCTCCTCTTCATCAGCTGAGTTCGATTTCACCATGTGACCTTTATCTGTCTCTTCTTGAATCCCTGTGAGCTTTTTCTCGTGTTTGCCTGAGGAATGAGGTCGTTTTTTCTTTGCATGTTTCGATTTCTTTGTTCGCGAGTGATCATGACCGTGATTATGAACATGTTTGTGACCATGATTATGCTTGTCGATTAATTCGTTTGACGAGTTGACTGTCTTCCACACACCACAGCGTTTGACTTCTTCCGAAATGTTGATTTCCAGAGGGACGGAGATTCGCATTATGTTGCCTGATTTCATAGCGATCTATGATGAGAAACAAAAACTTATTTCAACAGTCGTTAGCAGTTTCAAAGATAAACAGTCAGTCAGTCAGTCAGTCAGTCAGTCAGTCAGTCAGTCAGTCAGTCAGTCAGTCAGTCAGTCAGTCAGTCAGTCAGTCAGTCAGTCAGTCAGTCAGTCAGTCAGTCAGTCAGTCAGTCAGTCAGTCAGTCAGTCAGTCAGTCAGTCAGTCAGTCAGTCAGTCAGTCAGTCAGTCAGTCAGTCAGTCAGTCAGTCAGTCAGTCAGTCAGTCAGTCAGTCAGTCAGTCAGTCAGTCAGTCAGTCAGTCAGTCAGTCAGTCAGTCAGTCAGTCAGTCAGTCAGTCAGTCAGTCAGTCAGTCAGTCAGTCAGTCAGTCAGTCAGTCAGTCAGTCAGTCAGTCAGTCAGTCAGTCAGTCAGTCTGAAGTTGGCTGACTAGCAAGTTAGTTCGTCTGTCAGCAAGTTAGTTGGTTAGTTAGATAGTTAGATAGTTAGTAGGCTAGTTAGTTAGCTAGTAAGTTAGTTAGTTGGTTAATGAATTAGTTAACTATTAAATTAATTAGTTAGTTTGTTACTTAAAATGACAATTTAGAAAGTTATATAAAGCCGTTTTATAACGTTATGTATGCTGTTAACGTCATGTATTTAATATGAAATTGAAAGGAGCAGCCTTAGAGAAAACGTGAAAGACCTAATGGATGTTCATACGGGATAAATGGTGCACAGCATAGGGATAGAAAGACAATAACTTCGAATAAAGGCAAACAAGCAATGAAAAGTTTTACATGACATTGAACATTGTTCAAGTGAGTAATCTTAACGCGAATATCAATCATCGAATATCAATCATCGTTAACAGGTTCCTATAAAGAAGGAAGTTGCAAGCTAGACCCATCAGCACTGCTGGAAAAAGAGAATATAGAAGAAGAAGATGATGGTGATCATGATGATGATGATGATGATGATGATGATGATGATGATGATGATGATGATGATGATGATGATGATGATAAAGAAGGACAAGAAGGTGGCGAGGAAGAAGATGTAAAGAACAAGAAGGTGATGAAGAACAAGGTGACGAAGAAGGTGAGGGTGATGAAAAGAAAGACAGAGAAGGTGATAATGATGAAGATGAAGAAGAGAACGATGACCAAGAAGATGATGACAATGAAGAAGAAGATGATGACAATGAAGAAGAAGATGATGATGAAGAAGAAGAAGGTAATGAAGAAGAGGATGATGAAGAAGATGATGATGATGAAGAAGATAATGACGATAAAGAAGCAGGCGACAAAGAAGAAAAGGATGATGTTGAAGAAGAAGCAGATGAAGAGGTAGAGGAAGAAGAACACGAAGAAAGAACACGAAGAAGGCCAGAGGACGATGAGAAAGAAGAAAATGGTGATAAAGGAAAAGAAGAAGGTGATGATAATGATGATGAGCAAGAAAAAGAAAATGAAGGAGATGAATTTTATTATAAAGAAACTTAATCTAACCTCAAGATCAGCTTGTCCATCAGGTGAAACACATTTCTCTGTATTTTCCCCCTTTTCAGTGCAACATATATCATGTTCACTTTCGCTTTCATCATCTTCTTCTTCGTCTCTTTCTTTTCGTTTGAATTCAGGCAAAATGTCATCCAAAGCTTGCAGTTCTCGTCTTGTAAAATATCGATCAAGAGCCTTTCTTATTCCAATCATCACTACCAACATTATTGGAAACAACATCTTGGTTTGTTTTATTGATTTGATAACCCACAGCAACAAGAGACAGAAAAGTTGCACGAATGTGAAAATGTGGACACGCTTGATTGGCACTTTTCTCAGGCATGGTAAATCGGGCTGGTATTTTGAAGGCATCAATATAATCAGCATTCGATCCACAAACTGCAAGCCTTTTAAACTTGCAGCACCCATATACAGGAAAATGCCATACAACACAGGCATGGGAATAAGTTTAAGTAATGGTACCAGAAAAACTGAGATTCCGATTGTTATGAAAATCAGCAACTGAGTGACCCTCTGCTCCAAGACACCAAGGAACTTTGGTTTTTCCCCAGGTGCTGCTGTCTCACTTTCAAGGGTCAGTGAGCTAACATGATTGACAGAAAGGACAGTGGCTGCCACGAAGAAGGGAAGGCCAAGGACCGAGCATATGACAATCAGGATGGCGACAACAAATAAATCAAGATGGTATCCACAGCCTTTCTTTAACTTGTTTTCACGTCTGTTTACAATAACTGCAGTGATTTGCTGATCCATGAATATCAGTATTGTTGCCAATAAAGCTGGGATAACAGCGGCAAGTGTAGTCCACCAAGGATTACCATTCAGGATGGGTATTAGCCATCCTCGGCCGGGCCACGTGGGTGCAAACTGAGCAGGAACGATTAGTTTTGGTGTCTTGACCTTTATGAAATAGTCGAGGATTGTCATGCTGAGGATGGAGATAATTACTGAGAAATCAGAGACAAATCTGCGCAGTATTGTTGGGAAGAACGGGGCCTCTTTGAAACCTTTCAGTTTGAATGTGATGAGGACAGTGAGAATAAACAGTACTGCAGACACGAAGAAGACATTGGGCTCATAAGTGCAGCCACCAGATTGAATCCCACCAAATGCTGTGCAATTGCTCATGGAGAGAGATGACCACGGGTGCAGGTCTCGTAATGACTCGTTTGCTGGAGGCTTGCAGAAGCAGTTCATTCCATCAGCTGGTGGATGAATTGGATACTTCTTCTGTATCTTAAAAAGTTTATCAACTGCTTCAAACATAAAAATGAGGGCAATAAGTGTTGCAAAATTCTCTTCAGTGAAACGTGTGATGTAGCAAACAAACGCACTGACATCAAAAGCAACAAACAAAATTAATATAAACCCAATCCAAATTCCTGTCCAAAGTCTAAACGAAAGATAATCCCAATTCATTGATTCACAAAATTCAAATAATATAGTCTCAAAAACAAGCACAGGGCCTGTGGAGCCAAGAATTGTCAATGGCTGTCCTGAAAATAGTCCATAACCAACACCACAGACCAATCCTGCCATTAGAGATTCAATTGGTGCAAGACGCTGTTTGGTAGCAATGCCAAGCAGGCCTCCAAATGTAACAATGGGTGTTAAACAACCAAAGTAAAGAAATAGCCATGAAGCAATGCATTGTGGAGAAAGGCTGTCTTTAAAATCCGAGGCGTACCATGGTTTCTTCCGTTTAAAATCATTGATTAGGCCACCAAAAGGTCGGCCAGTACGGACCAATCCAGTTTCCTGTCTCAGCTTCCTCTCTTCCTCTTCTTCATCAACCTATTAACAAAAATTAATAAAATTGCAAAATTAACCAAGGAATGGGATCAAAGTGATGGAATGCATTAATCTTTATACGTTCTTAAGTCACTCACTCCCGGGGGTACCTGGAAGTACCAAGGTTATAAGGGGGCGTGTCGATTTGCAGTGTCGTACTTCGCACTAAAAGTTTTTAAAAGTGGAAATGTGCCTAGATCTGACTGGATTCTCCGACTTCTTATTTTTTTCAGGGGAATTTTCACATTAATGAGCCGTTTTTAGAGTACAATCTATTCGAAAATGTGTTTTTTCCTCATTTGATCATCTTATCCTTCATTGGAAAACTGGTTCTTTAATAACCCTAAACTTGTCAAGGACAGTGTCATCAAATGACGTCATTTAATTTCTTTCAGCCTACCCGTAACACATGCTTTAGAACGATAAGGGTCAGCAATCGCTCGGGACATCCAAGTCGGCAAATCCCTGTGTCGATTAGATCGAAGTAGCTCCCCTCTCCCAGGCAATGCATTAATTGCATTAACTCGAAGCAGTAACTCAGATCTGAACTTGCTATTCAGGATAATAAATGGTCTTATTCATCATTCCGTACCATGGAACAGTCGCCTGGCAATATTCGTAGCTCTTATTGCTTTTGTGTGCAATTCTTCGCTTGGCATCATATCACTACAGTTTTTTGTTGCAAACTCTCCTGTTTCGCACAGAAAACAGTGTAGAAAGCAAGTGATTCAAATAAAAACAGCTCTTGTATGCGCTGAGACTCTGAGATTGGCTGGAAATTTCGTACGCGCTGAGATTCAGCCTAAGTTTGTTCTTAGAATATTCTTATTCTTCAATGTAACTTCTCAAACTTATTGTTCTTATAAAGTGTGTTTTTAAAATATTCATTGGATCTCAACTCGAACATCGTATTAGTTTATAACATTAATATTGGTGAAGAAACAATTTTATCTGTCTGGTTATTTCTATTCAAGACAATTGATATAAGAACCGGAGAATGAAAAACTGGTTAAGATTGAGATTAAAACGAATCTATACTAATGACATTAAAACGTCTTTACAGCCAAGAAATCTAATCTTATTTTGTTTTCAGTTAATATTACAGATCGATTGAACGAACTTCGGTTAGTCTTTGAGCAGTACAAAATTTCAAAATTGCAAGAAACAGCGGAAAAATTGTCGGGCATACTTACTGCTTGGTGTTTAAAACACAATAAAAACTCAGCACTACTTTCTTATTGGTGCTTTTCGATCCGCATCTGGGTATAAACTCCGCTTTTTGCAACTGTTTCGGTCTGCTTCTGATGTTAATACTGTGAGGAGTGTCAGACGAAAAAGGCCATTAAGTTTGGGTAAAAATCAGAGTTGCAAAAAATTATTGACCTTCCTCCAAACCTGAAATTTATGTAACCAACCTTCTTCATTTTAACATGATATAAAATTGCCGAAAAAACGGCCAGACAGACTCTTGCACGCACGAGACAAAGACGTGTACATAGGGACCTTCCCAGATCGCTTGTATGTTTTAGCGTAAGTGTTACAAAGGGGGGTAATCAGGCTTTAATATCAGGAGGCTACAGTCTTAAGAGGGTGGTTCATAAATTGATTCCAACTTTCTAAGCTGAAGGATATCACAGCACTGTAGGGACCTCAAAGGGTGGACAAGATAGATTTGCTGTAGCAAAAATATGAAAAGTCGTTTTTATATAAAACCTTCCTCATTTTTTAGCGAAAACCTTCCTCCAAACCAGGTTTGTAGGTGTGTAGGGTTTTTGCGTCTCTGGTAAAAATGTTTCTCGCTTTTTCTTGCAATTAAGAACTTCGGTTAGTTTTTTTCGCATATTTTATATTTTGGGTGTAATTTTCATTGCATGAAATTGGGATTGCTTTATTTAAAAATTTCGTTTTGGTTATCGAAGAGATGAAGAGCAAGTCTTTGATGAACAAAGGTTCCATAGTAAAAACGTTTAGTCCGTCTGAGAAAACAAAGTTACGCGAACTAGCAAAATCAGATAAGCGAGCTTTGTCAGAGAGTATCGCATGATCTTGCCCCTCGATATACATTGGTTAAACCATTTCTCTGCTTGTTTGAAACAAAAGAGCAGTTACAATGTCCCCTCAACAATTGGTTACGCCGCGATGTAATTATGATGAGATTGCTCTCGGAAACATTCGATGCTGAAGAACAAAATGTGCTGGACGAAATTAGAATTTAAGCAACAAGATCATATGGCGCAGGGGTAAAAAATAAGTCCAAGTGTTCCCATTCGTTGAAAAAGATGATAATTTCCGAACTTTGCTAGTCGGAGCTTCTATTATCTTTTTTGCATTTATTCACCGTAAGTAAGTAAATAAGAAAATGGGTCGACCGTAGTCGGGGGCGACCCTAAGGCTCCTCTGATGGTAGCTGCTACCCGTGAAGGTAGAGGTGGGCCAATTCCTATCCGGATTTTTCCATTATTTTGTATGTAGTAAGTAGCTCTGCAGCATTTCTGCCCTACAATTACAAAATCACAGTGAGGGATGATGAACTGAAAGACACTAATAAAATGATTACAACCAACCTTTTCACAGACACCATTTGACATTGGACCATATTTCCGTCCCTCTTGAGATGGCAGGTTATCAGGAGGTTCAATTCTGATTGTTGGATCCCATTCACCAGGTGGCAACACAGTTACTGAATCGAGAAATTCATCGATTCCAGCAATAAGATGCTCCCGTTTATTTGCTTTGTAGGCAAGCTCATGAAATACCTAAGGCATAAATAAGACTAGATGAAGACAAATTGCATGCGCTTTTGCACACTCAAGTTTTTGGTTGCATCAAAAGTTGTTTTGGTTTCATCAAAAGTTGATTTGATTGCATCAAAAGTTTATTTCATTGCTTGAATTGGTTGCATCAAAAGTTGTTTTGGTTGCATCAAAAGTTGATTTGATTGCATCAAAAGTTTATTTGAATGCTTTTAAAGTTGCTTTGCTTGCATCCAGAGTATTTTGATTGCATCCAAAGTTGATTTGATCGTATTGAAAGTTGTTTGATCTCATCGAAAGTTGTTTGATTGCATTGAAAGATGTTTGATTGCATCAAAGATTGTTTGATTGCGTCAAAAATTCTTGGATCATATCAAACGTTGTTTGGTTGCATCAAAAATTGTTTGCATCAAATGTTGTTCCATTAGATGCTCCAGTTTATTTGCTTTGTACAAGCTCATAAAATACCTAGAGTGTAAAAAGGTGATACGTTGGATCATGGATTTATTGCTGTACAGATTAGAAACACAGTCGTTACTGCAGAAGAAACTGAACTTTTCTTGCATTTAAAGTTTTACAAAGTACTTGAGTTAATATAGTTACTTCAGCTGCGCAAGAAGCAGGAATTCTGGAAATATGAAAACTTTCCCGCCAAGATGTGCATGCCTTGTCCCCAGACCCATTAGTGGAATGTATCCTCAAAACAGGGAAAATTGAATTTTATTTGATTGGTTCTTCCTCGGTCCGTAAAAGCCTTTCTCCGGACCGATTGACCGGCGTCGCCAAGAAAAGTTTCTCAATCAAAGTTTGAAACAATGTAAAAACATATAATTAATAAAGCCTTTATCGAACGATTGCTCAATCAATGCTGGAAAATATTCCAACGCTTTTTGTACGGACCTTAAGTTCGATCCGTACGTCATGCTTCGGCCCAAGTATTTTCCAGCCTCGATCTCGCAATCGTTCATAGGAATCGTTCAAAATCTAACCTCGTCTGACATCAAAGTTCCCATTGCACGACCAACTTCATGATATTTTGCTAAATTGCCAACAGTACCGAGTAACAGGAAAATAAAGCGTGTTGGTACAGGTACTTCTGTCAGATCACCTAACTCATGTGCTTCTTTAAGACGAACAAATACAGCCACAGGATTTTCCAGGAAGTCTACTTCACCAACAAGAATATTTGATGCTTCGGCTCCTGGGGGGATTTTCTTCATGAAATTAACATTGCCTTTTCCAAGAAGATACGGATCATTCATCATGTCTTGTTCAGACGCTACCTCTTGAAATGATGGCTTACTAAAGGATCGAATGATGGGCAGGCGCATTAGAGCATTAGGCTCACTTTTACTTCTATCATCATCTCGTTTCTTATCGTCATCTTTCTTCTTTTCTCCTTCAAACACGTGGCGATGTCGCTTGACCATGATCTCTTTGACTTTATCGCGCAGTTTCAGCGGCAAATTTCCACAGGCAATCATTCTATCAACAACAATACTTGATATTTGGTCCAGCGTGGATCCCTCAATATCAAAAAGCAATGCACCGTTTAACAAGAAGCTACGCAGCTCAAACAACGCATGAAGAGACAACGTGCCAACATGTGGTTTTGTGAATCGATTCCCAGATTCTTCAACGTCTTCTTCAAATTTGACCCATCTCGCTGTCTCTCTCCAGAACGACTCTCCATTATCTGACAGAAGCTCTTCCATTTCTGAGAAGAGTGGTCTAGGTGTCGGGCCTTCTTTGCTGGCATCTTCACCAAGTATTGCCTGCACTCTTTTCCCAGGTGGAGTGACCGGACGATCCGAGTCTAACTGGCGAATAGATCGGCTTCTTGATCGTCTTCGCGTAACACCTTCGCCGGGAGAGCTGTGGCGTCTTTCTCTATCACCATGGTGATGGTGGCGATGGTGATGATGACGACGCTGTTCTCTGCCTTTTCCTGCTAGTGCAACATCTCTACCTTTCCCTGCCAATTCAATATCTCCATAGACATCGCCTGTGAAAAGTACAGATGCTTAAAGATAACCACCCGTCGCATTAGAATTCTAACATGCTTTTAGATTTCTCCCAACAAGTACAAGACTTTATATCAAGAAATGTACGACGATTTTTAAAATCTCCAAAACCGACTAAAATACTTTTACAAGGCTTATAATAGGCTTTTTATCCAATTACTACCGTTCAGTACATATAGGCCTGCCGTTCTGCACAGATAGGCCTGTCGTTACTGCACAGAAAGGCCTGCCGTTCTTGCACAGATGGGCATGCCGTTCTGCACAGATAGGCCTGTCGTTATGGCACAGAAAGGCCTGCCGTCTAGTACATATAGGCCTGCCGTTCTTGCACACATGGGCCTGCCGTTCTGCACAGATAGGCCTGTCGTTATTGCACAGAAAGGCCTGCTGTTCTTGCAAAGATGGACCTGCCGTTCTGCACAGGTAGGCCTGTCATTTTTGCACAGATAGGCCTGTCGTTACTGCACAGAAAGGCCTGCCGTTCTTGCGCAGATGGGCCTGTCGTTCTGCACAGATGGATCTGCCGTCCTGTACAAATAGGCCTGCCATCCTGTACAAATAGGCCTGCCGTCCTGTACAAATAAGCCTGCCGTCCGGTACAAATAAGCCTGCCGTTCTGCACAGATGGGTCTGTCGTTCAGAAAGGCCTGCCGTCCTGTACAGATAGGCCTGTCGTTATTGCACAGAAAGGCCTTCCGTCCAGTACAGATAGGCCTGCTGTTCTTGCACAGATGGGCCTGCCGTTCTGCACAGATAGGCCTGTCGTTACTGCACATAAAGGCCTGCCATTCTTGCACAGATGGGCCTGCCGTTCTGCACAGATAGGCCTGTCGTTTTTGCACAGAAAGGCCTGCCATCCAGTACAGATAGGCCTGCCGTTCTTGCACAGATAGGCCTGCCGTTCTGCACAGATAGGCCTGTCGTTATTGCAAAGAAAGACCTGCACTTTAACTGACGGTTTCCAAAACGAAAAAACGTTCCCAAAAGAAAGTTGTGCAAACGGAAGGAGTTTCTGATCTACATACAATCGTGAACCTGCTTGTTCAATGAAGCTGAAGGTAAAATGGTGTTTAAGCGCCATTAGCGAGGATCTCAGTAGTAGATTAACTAGTCGAGACGTCGACCCTGGCGTTGATGCTTAAGTGGCTGGGATCGAACCCGACACCACGAGTCAGTTGGATAACACCACGACGACCTTCTTCAATAAAAACATGAAATGAAATGAACAAGTTCTTACCTATACCAGACTTAACAGTATGTCTATTTTCGAAATCAGTTTCAGTGAAACTTTGACTTTTTGTAAGAACGCCAGGATCACGAATGGCAAGACCCATGGGCGACGTAGAAACAAACGCTTTTTTAGGCAGATCAGGATCCATTGTTAGCTCTTTATTTCGTCTTCTTATTCACAATAAGAACCTGTACATAGAGAAAGAAAGTTTCATAATGTTCAGCCACATTCTATCATTGTATCACTTAGAAATGCCCTTATTTCAGGAAGGAAAAGTAGTCTTCAGAAAACTAGGTTTTACCATCAATTCAACCAATAATCAGTCATGGGACGTTGGCATACAGCTGATTTTGATAAAAGAGAACAAATTTTTCTCTCTGCTATGCTCTCGACACACACTGTAACCAATGAACATCAAAATAAGTCCCCCCTTGAATAAGCACCCATTGTTTCACAGCGCTTAACAACTTTTCGACCCATTGGCTGTGGCTCAGGCAATTTCGTTTTCTTTCCCCATTCTTTGCTATACTACCCGAGGAGTAGCAACATATCATTTTGCGAGCAGCTATAAAGAGGGACTATAGTACGAGGCTTTTTAGGCCTTCGTCACTAAGTTACATACACCTTGGTGCATTGTCACAGAGAGCAAGATTATTACACCTTGGTATTTTTGCTCCCTAGCCTGGATTTGAACCACAGACCTTGAGCCTAAACGACGCAAGTGCTAGCCATTACGCTACGCTACTCTCTTAGGCGAGCTAGGGCGGTCGCTGGGTCAGCTCGGTAAGTTGTATGAATTTCAATGGATAAAGCAAATGAAATTTACCAAGACATTGCTCTGTGTATTGCGAAAAAGGGAGAATTCAAATAAACCAAGGCCAGAAAAATTGTTATTTCTTAAGTTTAAATAGAAGCCCCAGTAGAAAACATCTTTATGCGATGTTTCAACATTAAAATTTCGAGCACTTGTTGATTGTTAAGCCGTTGTAAGCCGCGTTGGTACATTAGATCTTACATACTGTATACTAAGATGTATTGAAAACCCCGTGAAAACCAAATAGGTCACGATCACACAAAGAAATGAGGGAATATTGCAAGATGTTACATAAAGCAAATTAATGCAAGGACAAGCCACAGAAACAATTCTAAATTCACCTGGTCAAATATAGACAATAAAAATGAAAGACTTTTCGCTAAATTCGTATTTTCAGCTGGACAGGAATTAAAGGAAGGATGGAAATTAATTTTCGGTTTTGAGCCTTAAAATATTCTCGAATTATCCTTAATCGACAGTGTTGTAAATTTGTCTGAAGACCAAGAGAAATGTCAAACCGTTGTCATTTTCAATTTTATACTAAGAGACCTAATAGGAGAACAATTTCAATTCCCTTTATACCAATAGACGCAGTTTTTTTATAAGCAACCGCTTATAAGCTAGCATGATGTAGAGACCCAAAATTTTAAGCAACGCATAGTACCACAGGAAACAAACCTAAGCAACATTTTAAATTTTAAATAATTTATATCACTGCAAGAAACCGAAGAATGATCAACATAGATGCTATTTCTATTCATTTGCCGTCAAAACTCGCATATCAAAAGAGTGTTATTCATTGACTACATCGTGTCAGAAGACATCAATGGTATAGGCATGGTACTTCTTGACTGATGTTATTTATAGTATTTCTTTGCTGTATATAAGGTGCCACTAGGTGTTTTTGCTACATGTCATTCGTGATATTGAAGGACACGCTTCTAATCCTCATAGGCAGGTTGACTTACGGCCAGCTTTCGAACTGCTGTGAGTTGCTTTAACTCTTTAGCAAGATCTATAACATAATAATTATATAGCCTAGTTTTTGTTAGAAAAAAGGAAGATTTTGGCGCTTTCCTGCTAAATTATAGTTTGAATTGACAACACTGGCAACGATGTATGATGCCATGAATAATGACGTTGACGTGGAAGGAATCGCGGGCATGTGTGTGAAACGCGTGCTGCAACAGTATCACGCTAGCGAACCTATAATCACTATTGTGGTGGGTAACCGCTGCTGTGGTGTTGATTTTGCACTACTGTGGTGGATAATCACTACTGCGATGGGTTATCATGCTTACTGTGGTGGGTTACTATGCTTGTTGTGGTGGTACCACCATATGTAGATGATACCACGAAATGCAAAATTACCACCACAGTAGACATTACCCACCACAGTAGTGATTATAAGTTCGCTAGCGTGAGTATGCCGTTTGGGTTCTACCCATTCTTACTTAATCTCAGGAACCTTGCATCAATCTCTGACCTGACCTAATTTAAAGAAACTGCACAAATCACAATGGTTGCAGACAAGATAATAACACAGAACCGGCAATTCGGCAAGAAAGAGCAACCACCCCGCAATTCGAAGCAACAACCCTCTTCTTAAGCATGATTCTCCCATGTGCCTACATTTATTGGATCCATGATCTGATCACCGATTGGTAGAAAATTAAAGCGAGGATTGTTTCGAATAATTGACAGAGCAAAATCATCATCTCACTTAAAGCGTGATAGAATTTTTCCACATTCCGTGTGGACGGGATAAGTTAGTTTTCTCACTCGGACCCTTCAATTAATACTATTGGTCTTCTAGCTGCACTCCGCGAGCTGTTATTGGTGTTCAAATACAATGCCGACCAAACTTAACTTCTAGTGCATTTCGATCCGCACCTGGGCATAAATTCTTACTAGATTGTTTCGATCTGTTACTGACGTCTATACTCTGAGGAGTGTCAGACGAAAAAATGTTTCAAGTATGTCCAAAGAAGTATCCGCTATTTGAAGTTTTATAAAACTCGAGACAAAACACAGAATTCCAGAGGAACACATCCCCGTACCGCTTTGGGTCCCCGCAATAAAGCGCGGAGGAGGAGACGGAAACTGCATTGAAAAAACCTCAGGCTTGTTGAAAAACAGATAAAGGAACGGTGAAAGAACCATAATATTTACTATCAACAGTGCTTGATTAAATTGGCAAATTTCAAAATGCGAGAAAATTTTTTCAAAAGCCCTTCAAATTCAATGCAAAATCGCAGTTGACAGGAGAAAACTGAGCGCTGGTGATAAGAATTTCCGTATTGATAACGAAGAAAAGACTGAAAAACTAAAATTCGCCAAAATTATGACGCAAAAAACAGTGAATTTGAACAACTGTACAAAATTTAACATCAGAAATGAACATTATGTGTATTTTTGCACTCAAGCCAAGCAAGGCATATTTGAGCGAACAATCTAGTAAATTCATTTTTTGCACCACACAACAGGAAAATGATTGGAGAAGGCATTTTTGAGCGAAAATTCTAAAAAACTTCGTTTTAGCTCCAGATAACAGCAGAATGGGGCGAGAAAGTGAAAAAATCAACAAAAATTCGCTAATAATAATAAGGTAAAGAGAACTGAGCCATTGCTGTCCTTTTAATGCCTGTCTGCTTCATCATGAAGCAACTGACATATGTACTGTTTTGCAGGAATTCAATTTTTCTCTATGAACTCAATTCTACGTTATTCAGGGGGAGGGAGAATGAGAAAAGTATTTTCCTCAAAATAAGAATTCTGTGATTTTTTCATTACATTTACAGAACTTTAAAGAGGACAGGTCCCATAGGGGGGGGGGGGGTGGCACCATGTATATTTTTGGCACTCGAGGACATGCTGCCTAAACTCATTTTCACAATTTTGGTATAAGGAACATTATCAATTTTCAGGATTTCATATAAGCAACAGTGTCAAATTTACTAATCATTGACAACTTGGAACAAAGAATTGTACAGATTTCTGATTCATTTATACATTCGGTTATAATTTGGCCTAAAATTGGTACAGAGTAGGGCATATTTTTGCAAATAATTTTACCACTCATTCTCTAGGTATGTTGTCAAACATTTCCTAGCAAAGATAAATATGTACCCAAAAAGTTTACCATATTCAACTATTATTTAAACAAACTTAAGTAAAAGTATAAAAAATAAAGAATAAAGGTAAATACCTCAGAAATTTATACTTTATTTTATCTGCTGTATGACTTTACTTAAATCATCACAAGAAAATTTCATGAGGACCTGAAGGTGATTCCATCTTATAAATTATTGAAAATCAACTAAGTAAAGGAATCCTATACTTCAGCTTCATCAATGCAAATCTGCATTGAAATCTGTCTTTAATATTTACTTTATTAACAAAGACAGCAAAATAACACAGCAGTATAATAATTGTTAATAAGATTTTGAATTTAAAACTCTAAGGCTTTGAGGGAATTAGGTTCTTAAATTCAGATTCTTAAATTGTTTTGATGGAAAAACAATTTTTTGGAGAGAAAGCCACAAGCATTAGAATATTACCAGAGTCCCAGTTATTGCTTGTCAAACCCAGACTAACACCAAACGTGAGATTGCTTGAGCATCTAGCATTTGAATTCAGTATTGATGACAAGGACTCAGGTAATGAATCTTAATGAGTCATGTAGCAAGGAAATTAAAGGAGCATACACGTTTTTTATTAAAGAAACCAGTTTATAAGAAACCTAGAACTAGACATCCAAAAAGTTAATAAACTTTTAGAACTACGAGGAAGGAGTTAAGAAACTTTAGAAATTT
Source organism: Chrysaora quinquecirrha (assembly GCA_014526335.1). NCBI lineage: Eukaryota > Metazoa > Cnidaria > Scyphozoa > Semaeostomeae > Pelagiidae > Chrysaora > Chrysaora quinquecirrha. The sequence goes on along the minus strand of JACTAT010000230.1, from coordinate 534,616 downwards.
TGCATCAGTTTTCCAACATACTGATTTCACAATTGTGGAGGTAGTAATTAGTTCTCAAGCATTCCGGTGCAATTTCTCGCACCAGTGTGGCTAATTCCATGCGGTTTCTTGCACCTGTAAGCAATACTGTATCCCACAGAAGGTTTTTTGTTGTTTTTACTGCAATTTATTTCCATTTAATTAAGAAACTGTTAAGAAACTTTTAGAACTAAAATTGGGCCAAAAATTAAAAACTCTTAGAACTAGGCCCTGGGCCAGGTTTCTTCAATAAAAAAAGTGTACAGTATTTCCTCAGTTAAGCATCCAGTTATTGAAAACTCTGTCTCATAGAGGAGTAATTATTTGAACATTTATGAATAAATTAAACATCTTGAAGAAAACTAAGTTTGGCAAGAGGTGTCCCTGATTCCTCCCATCAAGAGCTTAACCCTTACCATGCTGTGGACCCAATTTTGGGCTGCAGATACTCAAAGTTTCACTCTGCTGACAAATCGAGAGAAAAATAATAAACAAAATTTAACTTACATCAAATGAGGGCTGGACCAACCTGATGGGGAGCTTTATCAAAATAGGGCACTTATTCGAGGGAGCACACTTCTTAGAGGAAATATGGTTGGTAGTCCACTTGAGGACATCATTTGAAATGAAGGGCCTAAACAACTGTGTTTATTTTTAATGTCAGAACAATTAGCAGCTCTATTTTAGTCCAGAACTTTTCTTAATCCCTTAAAGAACCTGCAAGTTATTTGGAATTTGTAATTTGTTGAAGTTAGAATTTTATAAATCCTTTAAATAATATTGAGATTATCTTTCTGTAAAATTATTAAGTTTTGGTAAATTTAATAAAATAATTAATGATTATAAGTTTTATAGAAAAAAATAAATTTGAGAAACAGATTTAGAAAATCAAAATGATAAATATAGAATGAAAAGTGCAATTTCATTGAAAATTCAGCCTCTTTAATTGTCTATTTCATTAAGATATTCAATTCCTCATTAAACTATCTACATATGTACATACACGTTTTTTTAATAAGAAAATGGTTTATAAGAAAGTAGTGCTCAACATGTTAAAAACTTAAGAAAGTTCAATACTGGATTCTTTAAACTTAAGAAAGTTCTGTTTCATATTTTCGCTATTAATGTTCTGTATGTTATTTTGGCTCTTCTGTTCAGTCGTTCATCTTGCTATTATACGAGTCTTATGATTATTTTCTATGAAAACGTGGTATTCGTGCAATGCATACAGTGCCCTAAACTGTGTATTCGCACAAATACTGCATTCTAAAATTTTTGCTAAGAAAGTCACAAGAAAGTTTTGGTACTGAAAACATGAAATATTTAAGAAAGTTTTAATACTGGCCCAAAAAAAACTTTCTTATAAAAGAAAAAACGTTAAAAGAAGATTAGGGTAAACTGGGGTAATTTTGGACAGATTTCTACTTTTTTAAATTTATATTTGGCCTGATAAGCTACCATAAAACCAAATGCTCTTTTTATATACATTTGAGACCTGAACTTTCAGAAAATAAAAAAAAAGTTATGACCTTACTTGCATAAGCTGGTATTATCAGGTTGAATGGTGCTGTCCCAAATTACCCCAGCTGGGGCAATTTGGGACATAGGAATTTTGTATGGCGATTTAAGGTGATTTGCTGTGCTAATATTTTTCCATTTCAGAAAATGGTACATAACTGTAATTAAATGGTTTTGCCTAGGGTTTTCATAGTTAAAATCTATTAATACGTGCACACATTTAGTTAAAAATTTCAAGATTAAGTGCCATGTCCCAAATTTCCCCTGTCCCAAATTACCCCAGTTTACCCTACAGAATTTACACTACTATGGATCATTTGGAAGCACCGAATGCTGCCTTCGGCAGGTCATAAACGGGTGGTGGGTGTGAAGATGCGAAAATCCGTTGTTTCAGCCTCTGCAATTTACACTGTTAATTACAGGTGATTTTCTTGTAACTTAAAAGAAGCTTTAAAGGAACTCTTCAAATATAATCAATGAAGCGTCGCTGCTCAATCAGTCTGTTTACCCCCACGTTATTTTTTAGGGTCTTCCAGGTTCCAGTTCAGTTCCAACCAATCCGACTTCCCAGTGCCTCCAGACAAGGTGGGGGCTTCTCCAAACGGACGAAAGGTAAGCTGGAGCTGCTCATTTATCCCCCCCTCTCCTCCCTGGTTTGCTGAGTTCGAGCGCATACCTACCCAACTTGAAACCAGTTTGAAATTTCTAGCATTTGCATAGGTTCGAGTCTCATCCGGACCCTTTTCCATCCTTCCAACTTGTACCCGGAGACGTCGGGAAGCAGTACCAAGATATTTATCAAGGATATAAACCCCAGTATGTTTGGGGCCATTGTACTCGCCCTAGCGACCTGGCTGCCTCCGAACCCGAAATCAATAAAGACCGCTTGTATTTCGGCTCCAACAAGATCTTGGTTTCGTGATCTTCCCCCTCCTTGCTTCTCACAAAGACCATTCTGAAGACTCCCCCGTATATAATCACTTTTTTATATCGATCCTAGCTTGTTTACTTGAACAAAAAACAGTCCCGAAGTTCTCGCGGTATCTTTGCAGCCAGCTTACTTGCAGTTGTTTACTAAACATCCAGACTTGATTATGTTTGAACAACGCCCATGGTTTCTTAGTATTGCGACGAAATGATGGCAACGACGATAAACAAGTTTTTCAACGTGTACAACAAAAACCCGTCTTCTGTTTCGTAGCAAAACATCAATTCTTTGCAGAATTTGTTAAGCATTATATAAGAGAAGCAAGCTCTGTGTTCTTTGATAGCCTTCACATTGTATTTTACCAATTAACTTGTTAACCTCAATACAGTAACCACACACTGGTAATGGTTTCTTACGAATTCAAACTTCTAAGTCCCAAACATAACGCAACAACTTAACTCCAGTTCCTGGCGTCAACAAAGCTATTAGAGTTAATTGCCAGTCATCAACAAATTTAATAACTAGCTTCCAAAGGGGTTTTCTTTTCAGAAGTAGGGAAGAGACTATTTGCCAGTCGTCTTCTAGCAAAATTTCCTCTATCGTGTGGCGGGTTGAATCCTGTGGGAGACAACTTCATCAAATGCCTATAGAGTCGGATCGGGGCAACTCACTCTAAACCATTGAGTAGCTCTTTAGACCCTGTTTACACGGGTGCGCGTGCGCACGGATCCGTTCCTTTTTGAGAATGGGTCGCACAGTAAAAGCTAAAACGTGGATCCATTTGGATCTTTCCCATATAAGCGCAATGAAATCATACTGGCAAGGCTCCCCCATATCTTTTGGTTCCGTATCTTTTTCTCTCTTGCAAACGGTGTCTTAGGCACATACGGTTGATGTCTTCGCAAATGATCTATTAGGGTATGGGGTCATTCATTAGATAGGACAAGGTGGGTATAGTCTGTCCATCCTTCTGAGGTTGGTGGTTATATAATTGTAGAGTGACTAGGGTATCTGGGGGTGTCTGTTCCATAGAGAGAGAGTACTGCATTGCATTGCACTGCTGAAATCAGGTTTACTCGGTCCACATGTCAACAGGTCTGCAGGTCGTAGGTATGTATGGGCTGCGTTCGCAAGTAAAGACTGCTTGAGAATTAGCCAAGCTTAGCGAAGGGCTATTCGCTCTTTGCAAAACTCGTACTTCTTGGGCTACAGTATGCTTCGTATTTCACTTTTCAAAACAAGCGTACGAAGTTTCCTTTGAAACAAAAGTATTACGAACGGATTTCTATGAAAAATCGGTAGGATTTCAAGCTAAGATGTTCTTAGCAGTTCAAGTTTGCAAGGAGTGAACTGCCCATGGCTTTGTGACTGGGTCTAAGAGTCGACCATTGCTTTCAATTGCATTAAATTTCAATGTTTAACAAAAAATGTTTGATTACTTGACCAGGCCTTTAGTGCACTCATAAAAGCAGCACGCGAAGAAACGTTTAAAGCGTTTAAACGTTTTAATCAATATTATCTGCATTCGATCAACAAATTGTAATTCCTCTAAAAAGGTAAAAGTGGTCATTTCATCGTCTATTTATATAGCCTGAGGCTTACTTCACAGTCGACTCTCGACTTTACACTTTACTTAACCCCAATGGTCTGGATGCATTAAGCATATAGAAGACTAACTTTCGCCAGAGTCCGGGAGGTTGTGGGATGCCATGGGAGCTAACCTCCCGGACTCTAGCGAAAGTTCAGAAGGCTGCAAGTTAAAAGGCAGCAAGTTAAAAGGTAGCTGAGTGGTATCTTGTCTTTCCAAGGCTAAACTGGTACTAATATTCACCCCCATCGCGGGTGTCAAGGTAAAAACACACCCGCATTGCGGGTGTCATAGAAAGCACGCTCGCATGGCGGGCGTCAAGTTAAAAGCTAGTCTACTTCTAATGGTAAACATATAAGAGAATTGATAAAAGGGTGTTAAATTGTGGACAAAAAAAGAACATTATCATCATCATCATCATCATAGTTATCATCACCGTCAAAAGTATCATTATCGCCATCATCAACTATAACATTATAATCACCATTAGAATCATCCTCATCATCATCATCATTACCATCTTCATAATCATCATCATTACCATCTTCATAATCATCATCATCATCATAATCATAATCATCATTAGATCTCATCATCATCATCATCATCATCATGCCATCAAAATCATAATAATAATAATAATAATAATCATCATCATCATCATCACAATCATCAATATCTTCATGTCATCAAAATCATCATCATCATCATCATTAAAATATGAAAGCTGAAGGTCAAATATAAGCAAAGTTTTATAAAACGAAACCTCGGATGGGATAGTGAGCCAGTGAGTCACGGAGGTTAATGGTATCTCTGACTGTGTTCCATCAACTTGAATTCTAATGCAACGTTTCTATGCCCTGTCTGCACTCGAAAATCCTATTATTAACAGCCTAAATAAAAGTGAAACAGTTCGATGGTAGATGTTCGATGAAATTTTTTGCAACCAAATTTCCAGATCTACCGAGAATATTCCAAACGCTTAGTGTCAACTTAAGACGCAAAATTCTATCCCTATCTCATCGCAGACTTTAATTTTAAATGTCCTTCATGAACAATAAATATCTCACTATATCAGAACAATTTTCATTTTGTGCGTTTGTGCTCTGAATTTTGAAAGGAACATTCGACTTGAAAGCAGAAAAATTTATGGCCTCTTAGTAGTGTTTCATATGCATTGAAACAGTAGAATACAAAGTTTAGCGTGGCGAATTATGGAAATAATCAAAGCAAGAACTCTTCTTAAAAACGGAAAGAATATGAGCAAAATTCCAAAATGAATTACAGTCTCCTAGTGTCCTTTGACGTCCTTTGACCCCTGAAGACGTGAAAACGTACTTACCAAAAACGCGAAACAACCCAAAATTTCCCAAAACCAGCCAAAAACACTCTAAACGAACCATAACTTGATGAAAAGCACCCAAAACCACCCAGAAATGTCCAATTCACCTGGAATCATCTATTAAGCGGCAGAAAATCCTTGAAAAATCACCAGAAACTCTCATATTCTTTGAAATTTCATTCTTAACTCTTAAAATTCTATTTTCGTCTTGGGACTTTTGTTGACATAAAAACCTTTTACATCGCTGGAGTTGGAAAAGCCTTATTTGTTCACAACAGTACTGTAGTATTGTATTTGAGCGTGAAGTTGAGAGATAAGACACAATCGCACTCTGCCAATAAATATACCGTTGGGAAAGGTATCCATTGTCTGGAAAGCGTGTTTCATTTTCATGTCTCAAAATATCTTGCAAGAAATCACAATCACAACTAAATCGTAGTAATGTAATCCGTGAAGGCTCTGCTACGACAAAAATGTCACAATTTGTATTTATGATCGTGCGATAATCGTGCGAAAAGAAATTCTCACGTCTCACGAATGTGCGATAATCGTACGAGAGTTAAGATTTTATGTGGAATCCAGGCTTTTAAGGCCGCAAGTGATTGAATAAACCCCTGAGAGTTGCACGCAAAAGATTCAATCTGAAATAAGTAAAAAGCGCATTGTTCACGTTATTGGCCCAAAGGGAGAAGATAATTTACTACACAGCGATGATATTTTGCAAGAATCTGAGTATTTTGAGAGTTTTCTGGCCCTTAATCATGGAAATTACTATTTTTTGAATAATTTTAGGTGGTGTTTGGTGGTTTTAATTCGATCATGGGTCGTTTTGCGTGATTTTGGCTGGTTTTGGGTCGTTTTGGGTGGTTCCGCATTTTAGTAAGCACAACAAACTTTCGCAGGACAAAAGAAGCACTGTTCTTGTAGTGAAAAAAAACATAATAGATGGCCGCCATTTAAAACGAAACTTTTTGAGGCTGAGATAAAATCGAAATTTTCACCAACGTACGGTTCTCCAGTTTGAGCTGCCGCCATTAACAACAGCAACAACTATTTTTGATTTTACATTTTTCTCAATGAATTGAATTGAGGTGAAGGCAGCGAAAACTTCGACTCATGTAATAAGTCTATGTGTAATCGAACAAAGGGCCATAACAAAGGTCCACATGTCAAAAAGTCCACAGGTATGGGCTGCGCTAGCAAGTAAAGCCTGCTTGAGAACTCAGGTTAGCGAAGGGCTATTCGCTTTTGCAAGGAGTGAACTGCCCATGGCTTTGCGACTGGTTCTAATAGTCGCACATTGCTTTCAATTGCATTAAATTTCAATGTTTAACAAAAAATGTTTGATTACTTGACCAGGCCTTTAGTGCACTCATAAAAGCAGCACGCGAAGAAACGTTTAAAGCGTTTAAACGTTTTAATCAATATTATCTGCATTCGATCAACAAATTGTAATTCCTCTAAAAAGGTAAAAGTGGTCATTTCATCGTCTATTTATATAGCCTGAGGCTTACTTCACAGTCGACTCTCGACTTTACACTTTACTTAACCCCAATGGTCTGGATGCATTAAGCATATAGAAGACTATGTTCACACAAGGCAAACATGCCGATCGGGTACCCATACACCTGGGTAGACAGAGGCACATTTTCGTTAACAACTGACCTGAAGTTATTGTCTCTGCAGTCATAGACTGGTGCAGGAAGGATAAAATTTCGGGGGCTGAAACGATAGGAACAACTGAAAAGCATCCAAATTATAACAAAAAAACTTTTCCGAAAGTTAGTGGTGCGCCCCCAGCCCTATAGGCTGCTACAGCCCTTACAGATTGGTAGACCATTTCTTGAGCGGTTCGAATTAAAAACTTTTGGTGAACGTCCTGCATGCCAACACAGCGTCACAAAGAAAACAAAAGGTCCGTCGAAATAGCAGAGCCTCTTATAACTTTGCAGGACAATATGCATCTTACCTTAGCTGAAACCCAAGGCAAGATTATTTAGCACAAGACAAAAGAAGGCGTCAAAGAGCGTCGAAGGGCGTGAAAGTTCTATTATTCTAATATGATAACAATTCCAATAAAATGTTCCAACACCTTACATATTAATTAAGTAACATCAATTTAGTTTGTTAGCTGAAGGTTCGGCATATCTGGCTACAACAGAAATGAAATAAGAATTCAAGATTTTGCGGAGCGTCCACTTTTAGTCTCAAACCAGCCTTCCACAATCACTGTGTATCTTTATAGTAATGTAATCATCATGACCGTCATAATCATCACAAACCACGCCTGCAGCAACGTCATCATCAACTTCTGGTAGCTTTAAATTATTACTGTCTGTTTTTTCTTGACTATCACCTCTTCTTTGAGTATTTGAGCTGCTTGCTGACTCAGAATATTTCAATCTGCTTGTTTCTTTATGTTCTTTATCTTCAGTTATATTGCACTTCAAAGGAACTGAGACTCTCATGATGCTCCTTGATTTTGTAAAAATCTGAAAATAAATGACCAAGCGAAATCAACGATTCAGAAAATTAAGTTAAATCAAGTAAAGTCAATTACGTCAAGTTAAGCCAAGCCAAGCAAAGCCAAGAAATGCCAAGCCAGGCCAAGCAAAGCCAATCTAAGCCAATGATGTCAAGCCAATGATGTCAAGTCAATGATGTCAAGTCAATGATGTCAAGCCAAGCCAAGCCAAGCCAAGCAAAGTCAAGCCAAGCTAAGCCAAACAAGTCAAGTCAAGCCAAGCCAAGCCAAGTCCAAGCCAAGCCAAGCCAAGCCAAGCCAAGCCAAGCCAAGCCAAGCCAAGTCAAGCAAAGTCCAGCCAAGACAAGCCCCAAGCCAAGCCAAGTCAAGTCGAGTCGAGTCGAGTCGAGTCAAGTCAAGTCAAGTCAATTAAATTTAGTTTTAGCCAAGCTAAGCCAAGAAAAGTCACGTCATGTCACGTCACGTGATGTCAATTCAATTCTAAGTGGATTCTTACCTGAAGACCAGCGTTGGGTTTTTTTCCATCTCCATCTTCATCTTGTTCATTCTTTTGTCTTCAGTCTTTTCTTTTCGTTTGAATTCAGGTAACATATCGTCCAAGGCAATCAATTCCTGTCTTGTGAAACATCGATCAAGAGCCTTTCTAATGGCAATCATGACAACTAACATGACTGGAAACAACATCTTCGTTTGTTTTACTGATTTTACCATCCATAGCAAAACCAGACAGATAATCTGGACAAACGTGAACAGATGAACTCGTTTAATGGGGACATTTCTGAGGTATGGAAGATCTGGCTGGTATTTTGAAGGCATCAATATTATCTGCATTCGATCAACAAATTGTAATTCCTTTAAACTCGCAGCACCCATATACAAGAAAATGCCATACAACACAGGCATTGGAATGAGTTTAAGCAATGGCACCAGAAACACTGAGATTCCGATCGTTATGGAAATCAGCAACTGAGTCACCCTCTGCTCCAAGACACCAAGGAACTTTGGTTTTTCTCCGGGTGCTGCTGTCTCACTTTCAAGGGTCAACGAGCTAACATGATTGACAGAAAGGACAGTGGCTGCCACGAAGAAGGGAAGGCCAAGGACAGAGCATATGACAATCAGGATGGCGACAACAAATAAATCAAGATGGTATCCACAGCCTTTCTTTAACTTGTTTTCACGTCTGTTTACAATAACTGCAGTGATTTGCTGATCCATGAATATCAGTATTGTTGCCAATAAAGCTGGGATAACAGCCGCAAGTGTGGTCCACCAAGGATTACCATTCAGGATGGGTATTAGCCATCCTCTGCCGGGCCACGTGGGTGCAAACTGATCAGGAACGATCAATTTTGGTGTTTTTATTTCTGCAAAATAATCTAATGTTGTCATATTGATAATTGTGATAATCACAGCAAAATCAGAGACGAATCTGCGGATTGCAGAAGAGAGGAACGGGCCTTCCTTGAAAGCTTTCAGGTTGAATGTGAGGACAACTGTAAGAATAAACAGAAGGACTGACATGAAGAAAACATTAGGCTCATACGTGCAGCCGTCAGACTGAATCCCACCAAAAGCTGTGCAATTACTCATTGACAGAGACGACCAAGGATGCAGCTTTGCCAGAGCCTTATCAATCGGTGGCTTGCAATAACAGTTCATTCCATCCGATGGTGGGTGAATCGGATGCGTTTCCTGTATCTGCAGCAGTTGATCAATCGCATCAATCATGAAAATTACAGATACCAAGAAAAGAAAGCTCTCCTCTGTGAAACGTGTTATGTAGCAAACAAATGCACTGGCATCAAACGCTACACACAGAATTAAGATGAACCCGATCCAAATTCCTGTCCAAAGTCTAAACGAAAGGTAATCCCAATTCATTGATTCACAAAATTCAAATAATATAGTCTCAAAAACAAGCACAGGACCTGTTGAGCCAAGAATTGTCAATGGCTGTCCCGAAAATAGTCCATAACCAACACCACAGACCAATCCTGCCATTAGAGATTCAATTGGTGCAAGACGCTGTTTAGTAGCAATGCCAAGTAGGCCTCCAAATGTAACAATGAGTGTTAAACAACCAAAGTAAAGAAATAGCCAAGATGCAATGCATTGTGGAGAAAGGCTGTCTTTAAAATCCGAGGCGTACCATGGTTTCTTCCGTTTAAAATCATTGATTAGGCCACCAAATGGTCGACCAGTGCGGACAAGACCAGAATTTTTGCGTAACCTTTGTTCATCTTCTCCATCGGATACCTATGAATTAAGAAGAAATATTTGCTTTCAAATAACAAAAGTCAGCACGAGGTAAATTGTCAGCGTGAAATGGGCCTAATTCATTACCGTAAACATACCGATAAACAAACAATAACGTAAAGTCAAGTCAAGTCAAGTCAAGTCAAGCCAAGCCAAGCCAAGCCAAGCCAAGTCAAGTCAACTCAAGTCAAGTCAAGTCAAGTCAAGTCAAGTCAAGTCAAGACATAGCAAATTAGTTTCAGGTCAGGTCAAGCCTGAGATTAATTGACTTGATCTGACTTGAATTGACTGGACTTGAAGCAGACGCTTAACAACGAGAAGAGTTATTATGAAATAAACTTTTTTGGATGAAGACAAATAAGGAAAAAATTTCAGAGAAAGTCTGTCTTCCTGCTTATTCCTTGACAGCCTGGCTTTTTCGCTTCACAATGTTAGTTATTAAATAAAAACTGCCACTGATTCGAATAAGAAGACGGCCTAAGAAGAGTATAAAAGAGAAATGGTTCCTTTGAATCGTAGTGATACGGTAAGCATTCAGAATACCAATTCACCAATGCGTCCTGTCAGAACAGTGTCATTTCTCTTACCCGTGTTGAAGAAACCAAGCCCTTGCTACCATACTTTCGCTCGTCTTGTGATGGCAAATGATGAGGAGGCTCAATTCTGATTGTTGGATCCCATTCACCAGGTGGTAACACAGTTACTGAATCAAGAAATTCATCAATTCCAGCAATTAGATGCTCCCGTTTATTAGCTTTGTAGGCAAGTTCATGAAATACCTAAGGCATAGAAAAGACTGGTTGAAGACAAAATGCATGCACTTTTCACAAACACTAAAGTTTTGATTGAATGAAAAGGTTTTTTGATTGCATCAAAAGTTGTTTGATCTCACCAAAAGCTGTTTGATTGTACCAAAAATTGTTTAGTTGCATCAAAATTGTTTGATCGTATCAAAAGTTGTTTTGATTGCATCAAAAGTTTTTTGAGTGTATCAAAAGTTGATTTCATTGCAACAAAAGTTGTATGATCGCATCAAAAGTTGCTTTTAAGTTGTTTTGATTACATCCAAAGTTGTTTTGACTACATCCAAAGTTGTTTTGGTTGCATCAAAAGTTGATTTAATCGCATTGAAAGTTGATTTCATTACATCCAAAGCTGTTTGATCAACAGTTCTTTTAGTTGTTTTGATTGCATTAAAATTGATTCGATTGCATCCAAAGTTGCTTGGCTGCATTCAAAGAGTTTTGGTTGCATCGAAAAATGATTTGATCACATCAAAAGTTGATTTCATTGCATCAAGTGCTTTTTGATCGCATAAAAAGTTAATCTGATTGCATCAAAAATTGTTTGCATCGGCATCGGCACAGACATTCTGCTGCAATTTTGCACAATATTGTCACGGAGATAACAGGCTCTTGCCATCTTAATTCAGGGATATGTTCACCCACACCGAATTTTCTTCAAATGAGCTGCAGAAAAATAATTTTAGCACACCCGAAGTGAGACACGGGCTATCATGGGCTGATTGAGTCCAGCCTAAGAAATTTCAATTTTTCATTGCCTACGTCCCTACGTGGCTACACTTTAGTTCGGAAACTGAGAGTTATGAAATTTATGTTCAAGGATTCAGGAAATTGAGCAATAAGATGCACTTCAAAATAAGTTGAACACTTCACACTGGATGTTGCGTAGAACACTGAAACATCATTATACCAATTTCAAATTACAATTTAAAGTACTTGAATTGCCACATTAAAACATTAACTCACCTCGTCTGACATCAAAGTGCCCATAGCACGACCAACTTCATGATATTTTGCTAGATCACCAACAGTACCGAGTAAAAGAAAGATAAAACGTGTTGGCACAGGCACTTCTGTAAGGTCACCTAATTCATGCGCTTCTTCAAGACGAACAAACACAGCCACAGGGTGTTCCAAGAAATCAGCTTCACCAACCAGAATATTCGATGCTTCAGCACCAGTTGGAATTTTCTTCATGAAATGGGTATTACCTTTGCTTGCCAGAGATGTATCACTTCGATTTTCTTGATCAAAATCTGAAAATGACAGCTTGCTGTTTGAGCGAATCCGTTTCTTTTTATCGCCTCCAAACACGTGTTTGTGACGTTTCGAGATGATTTCCTTGATTTTATCACGCAGCTGCAACGATAGATTTCCAGACATGACCATCTTATCGACAACATTGCTTGAGACATCATCCAGTGTGGATCCTTTGACATCAAATAACACAGCTCCGTGAAGAAAAAGGCTACGCAACTCAAACAGGGAATGCAGTGATAAGGTTCCAACATGAGGCCTGGTGAATCGATTCCCAGATTCTTCGACGTCTTCTTCGAATTTGATCCATCTCGCCGTCTCTTTCCAGGACGAGTCTCCATCATCCCAAAGGAGTTCTTCCATTTCCGAGAACAGTGGTTTCGGTGACTTTCCTCTCGATCCAGCGTCTTCTCCTAATATCTTCTGCACTATTTCCCCCGGAGGAGTCGCTGGCTCATCAGAGGTTGGAAAGCTTCGTCGGGGTCTTCCGTGACTGACTGCAGAGACGTTGTGTCTGCCGGCATGGTGATGACGCCGATGATGATGACGTCGCGGCTTCGGAGTGAACCATGATGCGTCGTCACAAACGATAGCTGAAATAAGATTTTGAGAATGAGATGAGTGATAAACGCCATTCGAATGGGGTAGTAGAGGCAATTAATTTACCGAAGTTATTCAAAATGCAGCTCTGATGACTACACCTTTTTCAAAAGAACAACCTTTACAAGAACCACCAGGCGGAAATTTGGGTCAAACTTTTTTGCTATATCCGAAACTATTTGAGATACACACAAGCAAGGTTTAGACAAATAGGAAGAATTGACGTGCCACAGTGCCGTCAGATGACTTTATGACGTAATTAGCAATGTTTAAGAATAATAAGTACAGAAGATGGATCATGCTGCTAGAAAATGGAAGGCCACTTGTCTCCACAGTCAAGTCTCCATTGGAATTTATTCCCTCGAGAAGACGAGCATCCCATTGCTACGAAATACGAAATAAATACCATCGGAGGTTTTAAGAAAACGTGGAAAAGATTCACTCTCAAGTCTCTTGAGAGAGAGTGAATAACAGTAAAATATTTTTTTATGGATGGGGTTTTTTTCCATCATGAATATCACAAACAGTGAATAAAAAAACATACATATATCTCTGTCAGACGAATGGTGGTGACTTTCGAGGTACGATTCAGTAAAACTGTTTCTTGATGAAAGCACTCCTGGGTCAAGAACAACATGGCTCTCTTGCAGCGTTGATAAACATGGATCCGAGGCCACGTTGGTCTTCATGTGAGATGACGTCATCTGAAATGGAATCTGAAATGGAGATGATTCACCTTGCAGCCTGCAATGCAAAAAGCTAGACAGCAAGCAAGACCATTGTGGTGTATCTGTGTTTGGGTTATTTTTGTATTTATCGATTTGGCTTTTACTTTCGTTTCTGTTAATTGTCGTGATTCGTAGACGTTGCGGGCAAGTCTTGTTTTAGTATAAGTAACTCCCTTTCCGGGCTATCAAAGAGCCGGAAACGTTATTTAGTAAAACAGATACGTGTGTTACTGCTTTACTAATTTAACTGCTTGTGAACTCCAGAGGAACTGTCTTTCGTCGATTGATGCTTGATTTAACGTGCAAGGAACACGGAGCCAGAGAAAGACCAGAGAAAGAGACGAGGGTTTCGTATTAACAATCTACAGAACAATCTACTGAACTAAATATTTACAAAGAAACACGGGTATTTAAAGTTGAGATACGGAGGTTGCCTAAGAATCAAAAAGTTACAAATAAGGAAATACCTATGGCGAGATCGTGTAGGAAATTGAACGACAATTGAGATGTAAGGCAAATAAGGCAATGATTGCAGTGATGCGAGAATGACCTTGTGAGATGATGCAATGCAGGCATGTGTGGGTGTAGCGAATGACGTGGGTGATGCCGTGATAATGAGATGCGTTGCTGAGTGATGGAAAACAACAGAATGAATGAATAGGAATAGAAATGGCCTAAAATGAAAAGGAAGGGCCTAAACTAAAGAATGTCTAATTCACTACAGTTACACCAGCTAGTTTTACCAGATTAGCTTTGGCAAGATAAGATTCTTCCTAGCAAGAATTAATCATCTAATTTACAACAGAGAATCAACACAGTGATTCCAAGTTGTAAAGCAGTTGAAAAGAATCACTACAGTCTGGGAAAGTTTTGGGGATGCCATGGTGGGCTGAATTTATTCCAACTGCTTTTCAACTGTGGGAAGAATCTTGTTTTTCCAAGGCTAATCTGGTACTACCGGCTGGAGCTACTGGCTGCCTGCTTTAAGCAAGTCTGGTACTAATTTTAGTGGAATCTTGTTTTTCAAACGTAATCTGGTACTATTTGCTAGAACAACTGCTTGCCTGCATATCAGGCTGCAAGGCAATGAGCTAGTCTGATACAAATTTCAGTTGAGTCTTGTCTTTCCAAGCCTAATCTGGTACTATTCGCTAGAACTACTGGTTGCCTACGTAGCAGGCTGCAAAGCAATAAGCTAGTCTGATATTCTAATTTTAGTCGAGTCTTGTCTTTCCATGCCTAATCTGGTACTATTCACTAGAACTACTGGTTGCTTGTGTAGCAGGCTACAAGGCAATGAGCTAGTCTGATATACTAATTTCAGTTGAGTCTTGTCTTTCCAAGCCTAATCTGGTACTATTCGCTAGAACTACTGGTTGCCTGCGTAGCAGGCTGCAATGCAATAAGCTAGTCTTGTACTAATTTTAGTCGAATATTGTTTTTCCAAGGCTTATCTGGTACTATTCGTTAGAACTACTGGTTGCCTGCATAGCAGGCTGCAAAGCAATAAGCTAGTCTGATATACTAATTTCAGTTGAGTCTTGTCTTTCCAAGGCTAACCTGTTACCACTTGCTAGAACTACTGCTTGCCTGCTTAGCAATATTCGACAAGTAGGTAGTCTTCTGAAATTGGACTGATCCTTTGTCCTCAAATAATTCCCTGTTACGGTTGTATAATTTCGTTCCAATTTGGAAGGAGGAATAACCCTTAAGATTGTCTTCTTCAGGAATAACCTGCTGTGGTTGTCTAATGGATAAAATCATGATGACATTCTTATATTCCTTGACATTCCACACTGTGCATCATTCTACACCAGTCCAATCCAAAATGCCAATCCATCATTCCATGTCATTCCGCTCAATCATTCCATGGCATTCAATATCAATCCATTATTCCAGTTCTCTTATTTTGAGGCTCATATAGGCGATTATATAGAAACACAGACACAAAACACAGGTACAAACACAGAATAGAGTCCTATTCTGCGGAACAAAGGTGGCATCGCAGCGGGTATTGTTCCAAAATCATTTAAACAACTTTGTCATAGGGTATACTGCGTAAATCTTCCGTCTAAAATTGTTCTTCATGACATTGGAACAGATTTTTACTAGTAGTCAGAAGTACCGTGGTCAGAACTGGGAAGGTTTTGACTCCACTCCAGTCGAATGGCATACTTGCTCGACGAATATTAACGTATAAGCACCCGCTTTGGATAACGCTACCTATCGCATTGGTCCAAGACACCCTGTGCAAGCTCTTGATGGGAGGAATGAAGAGAAACTTTTTGCCAGTTGCTGCAATATTAATTCTTCATCAGAGCGTTAGGAAAATAAATTTTCAAATAATTGCTCCTCTTTGAGACGGACTTCTAAATAAGCGACCCGGGCGCCTAATCGAAGAACTTCACCTTGTTATGCCGAGTTCAGAGAGCCAGCTGAAAACAGATTTTTCTAGCAAGGAACATCGGAGTGGGCTGTTAGCAAATGGCAAGGCAAACCGCTGAAAATTAGCAGCTGCTCTTATGCCAATAGCTCTCAAAGGGCTGAATATGCAATTATAGTCAGTAAATTTCCAGCAAAAACATTTAATTACGATATAATCCTTAGAGGAAATAGCACATTTAACCAAGTTACACATATTCAAACCCCTTACAGGCAACAGTTCTTGACCAATACATATATGCGAAGACCTTAGTATGAGTGGATTAGGGAATAAGACTCATTTATATACTACGTACGCAAGTTCAATAAAATCTCGATGATTTGAATACAAATTTCCAGATATTATGCTTTACACGATAACAGACATTTAACATATAAATCTCCATCTCTCAGCCGAAATATTTCCAGGTATACCTCAAACCTTACATCAGGGTCTTGGAATTGAGTTTTTGTCTTGTGTGCAAGTTTAGTACGGAAATCGTCGACATTCTACATTAAAGCAATAACATGAATTGAATGTAAACATATGGAAATTTACAACACAACAAATAAATACAAATTAGCTTACCGTGAATTGTTTGAAAATTTTCTTTCCCTCAAAAGGATTTCTTTCGACTGAGATTCACCAAATCTTGAACAGGTGTCTGCGAACAGCCCATCTCGTAGCGTCTTTGGTCACGTGATGATAAAATACAATGGAAGAAACTGTTGCATAAGTATTAAGTGATAAGCATATTCCACGTGGAACCACAAATGAGATCTCACGGGTCTCAGGGTCTGGTATGGTTGCGTAGGGGGCTGCTCAGCCGCTTTAAGCAAGCTAGCAGTCGTTCTAGGCACATGTATAAGCGCCTACAGAAGCGAGACACCTTTTTACGCAGGTCGGGGGTTCTAGCCCTATACAGCTGATGTGGAACAGCAGCCCGTGAACTTTAGAGAACAATATTCTAGACACCGAACCGTGGGTACTCATTTACTGACTTTGGACGAACGGAACTTAACCTGAAACGCAAATATTATGAAGTTCACACTTACACGCATTTTTTTTATAAGCAACTTCACTCGGCCCTAGTTAAAAAAGTTGCTTATTTTTGGACCTTTTATGACCATCTTTTAGTAGAAAAAGTTGCTTAGTAGTTGCTTAATTTTAACGGTATCTATTTGCCCTTAGAATAGTATAGAGGCTAGAAAACAGCAAAATCTAACATTGCACATAAAATGACTGGAATCACTTCACCGTGCTGATATTGTTACTATTAGAGACTTTGTATTGAAAGTTAAATGGAATCCCCTCAATGAAATGCCTCACTTAACGAGAAACACTCTGTTGATATGCGAGTTTTGACGACAAATGAATGGAAATAGCTTATGTTGATCAATCCTCAATTGCTTGCAGTAATATATAAATTATCAAAAATTAAAAAAGTTTCTTAGGTTTTTTTCCTTTGGTACTATACGTTGCTTAAACTTTTAGGCCGTCTACATCTTGGTTGCTTATAAGCGGTTGCTTATAAAAAAAACTGCGTGTATTTGCATTCGAAAACCCAAAATCTATTGAAAACTCATTTTTAAAAAAATAATACGCTATAATGGCATAACCATAAGGCCTAGAAATCTTGGGTCGTCGCGATGATTATGCAGGCATTTTACATAAGAAACTAAAATCTTGCTCAGCACTTGAGGTTTTTAGTAATTTTCAGGTTGTTAGTACTGAAAGTTTCTTACGAGTTTCTTAAATATCTATAGTGGGGGCATTTAATTTCATCCGAACCATGTTTGAGGCCTATTAATCGATGTCATTTGAACACCCTGTTGCTTTCTAATTACATGCATGTCAAAAAGTACTTCATTTTGTAAATTTTAGCCAACATTTTCATTGACTTTAGCAAAATTGATGTGTTGGTACGGTTTACTGTTGGCGCAAAAGTTTCAATTTCAATCGTTTTTTCGGAGAACTTGAAAAACGAAATAGATTTAAGCTGACGGTTTGAGTTGGACCACGAGTTTTTTCTTCTCTGTCCTCAGCCAAAAGAGCGAGTAATAAACAAACATCTGCTTCCTTTTCGGCCATGTTTGCAAAAAATCATTTGTAGATGACGTCAGCAACCCAAAACATCTCAGTTGCTATGGTGGTATGGCAAACCGTACCAACATGTAGGCCAACAATGTTGGCACGGTTTGTGCCCACCTTAACCCTGGGTACACAAACACTTGGTACTTCTTGTCTGCCGACCTTGGAAGGATGGAAACAATTAATTTACACCTAAAACGCAAATTCTTTAGAACACACACTGAATTGCATTCGAAACCAAAAAACTCTTGTAAACTCAGTATTGTAAAATCTATAAAGCCAAAACTATGAGGCCTGGAAATCTGCATTTAACCGGCAATCCCATTGAATTATAATCAAGATAAATGAGGCAATGATTATGCAGGCACTTCATAGACTTATTACACGAGTCCTAGTTATCACTAACGATAGGAAGTTGTGGTTGCTGTTTAAGAAGAGAGGGACTCAGGTAATACGTCTAGGCATTTCAGAGAATACACGCGTTTTTAATAAGAAACCAAAAACCTTGCTAAAAATTTCCAGCATTCGAGGAAATGGTGGAAATTTCTTAGATAGGATAGAAGTTTCCCAGTACTGGAATTTCTTACAGTTTTTGGCAATTTGAGAGCCTTGGCTTCTTAAACAGAGTTTCTTGCAAAAATATTTGTACTGTGCAAGCATGTCGGGTAAAAACGTTAGAAGATAAAATGCTTCTTGCTATTGTGTACTCATTTAACACAAAAGAAGCTATGACTTGCTCCTTACTCTTAAAGCAATTGAAAATTTAGTGTACATAGATTGTATATAAAAATTATCTATAATTGCTATACAACATTTCAAATTTAATCCGATTGTTAATGTATTACAGTTAGTAGATGTGGATATGTATTTTGTATATATCCCAGCTAAAGTATACCTGTCTCAGCTTCATACTGCTGTCTCGTGGTCATCTGATGCAATAATTTGCAATCTTTCTTGATCTAAGGAGATAATGCAGTGAACTTTTAAATCAACATTACAAGTGTCAATGAAAGGCTCTAAGCTGAGGACTCACGGCCTATCAAAAATTGAAGAATGACCGACACTGCATAATTGCACGCCGTACTTTCTCTATAAAGCGCCCAGCCAGCTCTTTTAAGCTACACTCTTCAATAAGATCCCTACAAGCATTTGCAATGTATGATTTTAACACCTTCCCACTTCCAAGCGTCAATTAAGTGCGGAAACGGTGTCCGAAGCTTTAGGAGGGTAGATAGTATTAGATAACGTTAATTTAACCCATTCAGAACAAATAATAAACTAAAATCCTTTCAGGAAGTTTGGCATTTGTGTATCAGGACCACCAGTATTGTCTTTGCCTTCTTCAATCTTGTCTAATACAAAAGTATTGGAAAAAGCTGGCCAAAGCAGCCCATTCCATAGCATATGTCCTTTCAGTCACCAGCAATCAACTTGCAGAGCTATACCATTCCATAACAGGGTCAGAGGCTCATGGACCTTGCACAACACAAAAGGAAATGACAAGCGAGAGAAATAAAGGAGTAAACAATGACAAATTGATAGTTTTAGTGCTCTCAAGAGAACGGGAGAATAAAGCCTGTTTCTTTTATATCGTAGGCCGTCGAAACAAAAACAAGAAAATTAGCGGTGACCATCGGCGATTACTGCTAGGTCAAACCAGAACCATAGACTTTTCATTGTAGTCTACATTCGTCGTATTCTACGCGTGCGTGAAACACAATATGCATATCAAATGATGCGATGGCGGTAGGAAAAGTTCTCCTTACACCACTAGCAAAGCCTTGAAAATGGCTGACTGACCTGACTGACTCCAAAAACTTTGCTCATCACAAACAGGGAACAGGAACAAACAAAACTGTTTCAGGCCGTTGAAATATTAAAGGAAAATTGGACGTGTATTACTTACTTTCTAAATATTTTGCTAAGTCTTTGTCATGCGATTTTAATGCTAAAATTCTAGGCGTGTTTCCCTGCAAAAAGAAGAATGGGTCTTCACTGTACATCCTCGATTATCCATACCCTAGGCCCCAGTTAAGTTGACGGAGGACTCTCGATGTGTCTTGATTTTCAAATCAAATAGGCCTTTGAGCCAGAGAGGGGAGGGCATTCAACTTTCCGATTAACGGGGCTGTGGCGCTAGAAAATTAGCAAAGTCTCTCTCTCCCGGAGTCTAATTATAAAGAAGGATACACAGTCCTGGAGTTTTTTCCTAAAATGAAACCCTGTACGATACTTTTGTAATGAATTACCCAATTAACAAACGTAGAGGTTTCTGTTGTTGCTAGAATGAATGTGGGAGTAAGGTAGAACTATCCATGGCTCCGAAAGTTAGCATAACAGACAGGACATAAACGATACCCCCTCTGATAGACTCATGATATAAAGTCCCACTGTTCGCAAACAGCATTTGCAGCCTTAAGCAAAGGGAACAACCATTTACATAAACGAATTTAATTGGACTGCCTAGCTAACGATGCTTAGAGTGGGACTAACCAACAAAAACTGGACAAAACTAAATTTTTGTAGACGCCAATCACAGGGCAGTATTTTTCGGATCTACAATTTGATTGGCTATCCGCGACAAATAACTGCTTTAGTTAACCTCTTACCTCTAGATCTTGCCTCGTCAAAGATGCTCCAGCACTAACCAGTAATCTACAGATCGTTCTTCTTTGATAAGATGCAGCTTTGTGCAGAGATGTTTGTCCTCTAAAATGAATAAAGAAATTAATCAAACATGCATAACCTTTATGCTGCGTTAACTCAGCAGGAAAAAACTTCAATAATGAAGCGAATGGTATGATCTAGTTTACTTCGCAGTTGCAACTTAGTCCGGGATATGGAATGCAGACACGCCTATACAGAATTGAAAACTTGGGCGCCTTTTTCTTAAAATTTGCCTTTCAAAATCAACATCCCATGTGCACGATGACTTCACTTGCATTTTCGGAATATTATCAACATGTGCCCCCCCCCCCCCGTTAGTCACCGTACCAAACTCAGGCCTAAATATAAAAAATGAATGTAAACAGAATGTCACAATAAGGTAAATACATAATCTCCATTGCTCAAATACCTACTTGTCATGGTCAACAAGATCCAGAACACATTGAGGAACTGAAACAAAATAAAAAATATTTAACACAAAATATTTTGTACACAAATGCTGTTTTGAATCTAGTTTACCGGATATACAAAGATACTACTGGAGAGTAGATATATTCAAACTTATCAACGCTCTCCTTTCTGATGCCGTATTAGACATGATAGTCGCCACTTATGACACTTATTTGGACAACGTTTCGGGAGAGACAGCCCACGTTTGGTCCTTTTCCTTCGACAAGCATGCGCAGTCGTCTCTCTTCCTGAAATCGAGTGGGTACGTTCTTTTTGATCACTTTCCATCGCTCTGGAAACAACTCTGCTCGATGAACTATGTTTATGAAGCTTTCAAAAAAAGTTTCATGCAGACTAACTAACACAACTGCAGCTCTTGCGCTTTTCTCTAATAAGTAAATGGCAGATCGGTTAGCCAATACTTGGAGGATTTTGCCCATCAACTGTATTAGAAATGATAGTCGCCACTTATCATGACTAGCCCTTGATATATATTTGGGCAACGTTTCGGGAGAGATCCTTCCCATCACCGGGCAATGAGAAATGTGGTTTCTCTCTTATTTATTGAAGTTTTATTATATTATACTACGGACTATCCTAAATTTGAGTAAAGAAAATAAATATTTCACTTTATTTCGCTTTATTTCATGTTTTGTTCTTTTAGCACGATAGCCATGACCTTCAAA
The DNA here is from genome assembly GCA_014526335.1 of Chrysaora quinquecirrha. NCBI lineage: Eukaryota > Metazoa > Cnidaria > Scyphozoa > Semaeostomeae > Pelagiidae > Chrysaora > Chrysaora quinquecirrha. Next base: position 512,774 of record JACTAT010000230.1, on the reverse strand, counting down.
AGACTAGTTTACGATGGGCCGTGCAATAACATACTATTACAAAAGACTTCTAACAGAGAAGATTCAAATTTCATAATTCTATTTTCAAGATTTTCTATAAAACTGTAGATTCAGCCTACCATTCTTTATGATGTGTTTCACAATATCTTTATGACCATATTTGGAAGCCAAGTGAAGTGACGTATAACCGCGATTATCACACCATATAAGGCTTGCATCGGATTGATGTAAAGCAGTGAACTAAAATAAAGTTAAAAATCTTACAAAGTTACTACGAGAAGAGTTCACTGGTTGTGGCGCCAAGGCCAATGGCTGTAGAGGCCCAATCCCCAATTGTGAAAAATGCTATTTCTCGGGGCAAAATGAAAAACTAATATGTTTTGCAGGGAAGATAATGTCAAACACAAAGCTTATAAAGTTATGTAGGTCGTTCTAGTCTATTCAGTTAATCAAAGGTTTTACTCATTGATATATTTAGCAGCATATAAAAAGTTTTTGGCCTGACCTCAGTAATGGTTGTTATTTTGTTAATTTAAAGTATTCAAAACTTTTATTTACATCCCCAGCCAGAAAAAACTGCTTCTTCTGCGTCCTGTATAATTTATACGTTTAAATATCACCAAAGCATGTGTTTACGAATGGTCCAAAAAATAATCCCACTTGACTTAAATATCTTCAATCACGGGCAAAATCTGTTGAGACAAATACTCTGTCATATTGATTTGGGGTCTTTGTCTTTGCCCCCCCTCCCCTATTCAATGTTGATCACTTGTTCACTGGGTTTCATGACACACTGTCGCCCGTTTGATGAATCGCTTACTTCCGATGTGAATCGAAGAAAATATACCCAACGCTGAAGTGGGGGAGGGGGGTTAGGTGGGGCGATAAGGGATATGGGCAGTTTTTCAAAATTGTCTCAATAATTTTGTCCATGATTGTTGCTCTAGGGGTGACTTGTTTTGGCCCACCCGGTATATAATATATTGCCCCCTTTTATAGGGACATTTATCCAAATAAATATCTGATAGGACGACGTCTTTTCAGAGGAGCGAAAAAAAAAACAAAACAAAGCAGAAACCAAAAATGTTGACACAAGACCAACGATTGTCAAAATACTTACTCGTTCTAAATCTCCCTTTCTTGCAGCCTCAAGTAGAACTAGAAATGAATAGAATAGAATGGGAACGTTAAAATAAAGTAAAAATAATGCATATTTACCGTAAAAACTCTGAACATCGTCTAAGGCATCAAACAAGTTTCCTTGAATCTCAACCGTTCAAATAGTTGGGCCTTGGTTACCGGTCATAAAATTTGTCCAAATAATGGCAATATTGGCAATTTTGGCCTAGGCATCTTCTGAAGTTTTTCGGATTCCGAAAAGGTTTTCCGCAAAAACAAATTCTAACAGGGAGCGCGAGGTTACATTTTATGCTAAAACACAAACTTCTTCAACATTCCTGAGAGAAAATTGAAAGCTGCCCGCAGCTAATAGTTTTGTCATAGCTTAGGCCAACGTCTCACAATCGTACTAAAAGGGCTATTATTCGGATAAATAAAGTTGTACAGTTATTACACTTGAACAAAAGTCAAAAGAGAAGCATAATAATCCTATAATACAAACAGTCAAAAACTTACCTATCCCAGATCTAAAGTGAAAACAGTAATAACAAAATATCACCCTTCAATTTTACAGGGTCAAAAATTTCACAACACAGCTCGATTTCGCCTCGAAGCGCAATTCGAATTCTGCATCACACAACAGAAACCCACTTTTCATTTGTCGTTTCGCCTCCCGCGCTTCGCGCTCCCTGGATTCTAAGGCCTGATTTGTACGCCGAGTGATACGCCGGAGGAAGCTTTTGCCTGGTATTACTGAATTAGGGAAAGGTCAAGTAATTTAAGCCACATATAAAAGGATGTAATATTCTTAGGTCAACTTACATTTCCTCTTTTGGTTTATATCCGACGGAATGCTAGAATAAGAGAACACAAACTAAGCTAAGATTTGTAACAACAAAAAGGGACGATATAAGAGCAGGTCCATGCCCTTCTTTCCTTTTATCTTTCCAAGGTTCTCTTGCTCACATGGTATGTGACTTGTACTTCTCTCACCAGCATAAAGCCCGTTCCCGGAAACGCACTTGAAACATGTTTGAGAAGGGTAAATGGCAATAAGATAGTGAAAATCGCTCTAAGATATTAAAGGCTGAAAACGAAGCCAAGTGTTTGAAAAATTTGCAGCCCCTTTCTTCCCCTAAATAAGATTCGCATTAATATTGGTGTCAATATTTTTCACTTATTTTATTTTATCACTTGCTTGGTATGAAATTTCACTTATACTTTTTGTTTGTTGGCACTATGGATTACCTCATTTTAATAGTACTATAGGGACCGTTCATACTACGTTTCACTCGTTTACTGGCATAGCTTATTTCGACCCCTGACAATAAGATCCTGAACCATGTTTCAACCACCCTATTCCAACCCCTAGGCAATTAGCATCTAAGAGTAGCGATATAATTGGTAGTACAATCAATCTTCAGCGCAACAATAATTACTGATTATTGCAAATAGTGACCATTTCCAACCACAGAGACGTGTGCGTAAATTATAAAGTGGTCTTCAGATTCTTCAAAATGATTTACTTTAAAAACCTCGTTCCCATGGCTATTCAAGCGAGTATTTCTTTCAAATAGCCCTGGGAACGAGGTTGATAACTAAAGTCAAACTTACATAAACTCCATTCCATTTGGAATCCCATTCGTTGTTGTTGTTGGTGACATAGGAGACAGAGGTGGACGTGGACTGCCTTCACGGCTACTGCTACAAAAAAGAAAGAAAATCATAATTTAGCTAGGCCTTCTAAAGGGCTAAATCGACTAGATATTTTGCTCAAATGTTTAACTTCACATTGTAGCCCCCGAGTTAAACCGAAGTATGTATTTTGGCCCACATGTTACTTACATTTCGCTCTTCTCTATTAAGTGAGTGAGGCGATTAAAAAAGAGAATGAACGATTTTGGCGGGCTTTTTTCTAAATACATGTGCGCGAGCAATAAAAAGTCGAGAAGCCGGCCAAAGGACTATACCAACGCTATACAGTTTATTTGAAAATTAGAGAGCGGCAAATCAAGCGTGAAATCTCGCCAAGAGGAGAGCAGCTTAGCGGAAAAGCCAGCATTGCAAATTTCGCCACAGGAAGAATTAAGCTCAGCGGAAAACGAGGCGCCAATATCCCGAATCCGGAACAATATTTAAAGCATATCCATTATTCCCTCTCTCTCAAAGCGTTGGGAATTTCGACGGACGGGCAATTCAGCTACGCCAACAACAGTCCGATACCCGTTCACCTTCCCTTCGCTCACCTCGATTGGAATGTCCTCGCGGCTGAGAATTTCGCCTTGCGGAAAATCCAGCTTAGCGGAAAAGCATCCATTGCAAATTTCACCTCAGGGGTATTCATCTGAACGGAAAACCAAGTACTGGGAACTTCGTCGAGCGGAGAATTCAGCTAGCGCTGCAAATTTCATCGCAGGAAGAACTCCGCTGAGCTGAAATCAGCCTAATACCTGGTTTCATCATCGTCACTGTATTCTGAGGATTCTCCATCGCTCACTTCAATCGGAATGTCTTCTCGGCTTTTCATGTTGTTTTCAAAGGCAGCCATTTGCTGCCTCATTGAATCAAGTTCAAATAACGTCGGAGATGACACTCTTCGAGAAGGGTTTTGAAGACGTCCCAGTTTAGGTGACTGAGTCCAAACACTGCTCACTGAAGAAGGCCTAAAATAGAAAAGATAATTTATTTGAATCTAGAAAGATCCGCACATGCGAGCAGAGAAATAAAACAAACCAACATTAACAAGCTTCTATGTCATTATCAAAATCTCAATATTCATGCTTGTTGTTTGAGACATGCCCATCTGCTAGTCCTCTGATAAATACTTTCGCATATGAGACGGCCTAAAGTTTAGATTTGTTGTAGGCCCTGGCTAACGATCTAGCATTACTTGTGAAACATTTGCAATTTGCTTCTCGAGCAATGTTTGAACGTTTGGCCACGTCAAAAAACATTGCGTGGCAAGTAAAATTCTTTGAAAATGTTCAAAAACATTTGACAGCAAAGATGCATGACTAGCATTATTTTGCGGTAAAACATTATGCTAACAAGCAATTTCAAGTGTTAAACAAACAATTGTAGATTGGTTGGCTAAGAATGTAGGCCCACTTTTGGTATACTGACTGTCAACAAAACGGCATACAACCGTGTCAGTCTAACCACAATGATACAATATGATAAACAAGGGGAACGTGAAGCAGCACTCGTTTAACGGCATTACCAAATAGTGGTAGTTCTTCATGCAGTCGAACCTCCATATAACGGAAACCTGCAAGCGGATGCTATCGTCCATTTTATAGAGATGTCCTTTTATACAGTTTAGTTTATAGGAAACAGGACCGTTGAGGATGAACCATTTGCCTGTGACTCTGAGGTACCATGTCTATAGAGGTGCTCATTGTTAAAAAGCGCCAATGGACGTTCTTCTATATCTTCATATATGCCAACTTCCAATGTTTAGCAACACAACCAAGAAGCGCACTCATTTGCATATCGATTGCATACAGTGCGTCCTTGCTAACCCAAGTTTCCTTAAGAATTCAAAACAATGTTTTGTCCGAGAGGCATTTCACTCTTTGAAAAGCGTAAGAGATTCCTGTTGAAACAAAAGGATTCTTACAAGATTCCTACGAAAACAATAGAGATTCCAGCTCATGGTGTACGAAATTCCAAGGGGTGAATAGTCCCTTGTAGGCAGGGAATTTTCCATAACAATTTGACTTTCAACCTAACTTGATACACTATGACTTTTTTCAACTATATATGTTGCTAAGTGCAGTTCCAACACAAAATGTTTTGTCAAAAGAAGTATTTTTCTCGGTAACGACGTTATCACTCCAACGCACTATATATCATTCGAAAGCTCTAGGTCAGGGGAATACATATTTTCCCTTACCAACGTCTTTTAATGCACCAGTAAAGAGTTATTGCAGTCAAAAGGCAAAAAAAGGCACTTTGATGACGTCATCAATATGTCTCAAATGAACAATATTGTAGATCACAAGAGGTGCCTCAAGGATCTATCCTTGCACCATTGTTCTTTTCTTCTCCCGCACATAATGCTCTCAATGCTCCCAAATAAAAACGGGAAATTTTACCAACTGCAGGTTGATTCTTTGAAGAAGACAAAGGGCATAACAATAAATTATTGTGTGTAAGAACAATACCCTGGAAAGTAACTTGTTTTTGTATGCGAAGACGCACGTTATTGCTACAATGATATCATATACACAATAATTCGGGTATAACGTACTCTATTAAACTGTCCTTGTAGCCACATACAGTAACAGAACAAAACAATATACTCATTCTATTAACAAGTACTTTTCTCATCCTGTAGTAAGGATTGGTCTATTCTAGTGCGTTATAGCGGGGCCCTACTGAATTAGGTACAGTAGATATTTAGGCGACTTACATTGGGAATTGATCCGCAGGGCTCTGTTCTCTTTTCGTTAAATCCAGCACATATATTCCATCTTCAATAACGTCACTGACTAGCATGAGGTTCTCTTGTGCTTCATCGATTCGATATATTCGTGTTGTCCATGTGGCTAAATAAAGATAAAATACTCATGGATCGTTAAAGCCAATATGTGAAGAGCTGAGCTAAGAGGGATCCAATGATGTTCAATAATCAGGGGAATGCAATGATGCTCAACTCAGCTCAACTCCCAAGGTACGAACTAGTTCCTTGGAGCCTTGAAGTCCTAGACCTTGATCCTCTAGAGTTGAGCTCACTACCTACGTTTGAAATGAATGGTGGCACATTGTGGCAGCTTTTACCACGAGAGATAACACAAGTAAACAATCTTCCTGCGTTCAAAAAACAAATCAGATGCTGGAATGATGATAACTGCAACTGCAGGCTCTGCAGTCTAGTGTCTTAAAGTATAACCTTCTCTATCTTACCTTTTAATCTTATCTGTTTTTGCCAAGCTTAAATTATGGAATTATGCACATCTTTGGACATACTTAAAAGCTTTTTGCGTCTGACACTCCTAAGAGTATAAAGGACAGGAACAGATCGAAACAATTGAAAAAGGCGGAGTTTATACTCGATGCGGATCGAAAAGAAGGATCTGAAGTAGAACTGGTAGCCTAATATCAGCCAGTGGACAGGCCTCAATTATATCGAGGCAACAAGAAGGGGACCGACCGAGTAGACTGGCGAACTGTTGCATCCAACCCTGTAAACTAGAGGGTGAAGCTTGAATGAATGATGAAATTTGTATTTAAAACGAGTAGGCCTAAATCAGCTGTAATAAAGAAATTCCTTGCAGCCAACTTTTATAAATTTATACAAATTAAAATAAAAATTTAATATGAATTAAAATAAAACGAAAACCCATACTCTTCAACTCAAAGTAAATTGGGGGGGGGGGGTTTAATTCACCGAATGGGGGGCTTTTCTAAAAATTCAAAAAACTTAGAGGTGAGATTTTTGAGTCGTGATGTATAATGGTATCTTGTAAAACTTAGAACCCGTGAAATAAGGCTGCTGGGATCTTCTCGAAGAGAAAAAATCTCGCTCCGGTTGAAGAACACTATATTAATTTACCCGAATCTTCAACCGTTCCTAATTAGATGAGTAAGTCAATGAATGATACATTCTAGCATTACCATCAAGAAAGCACCACTGATCCGCGAGGGTTGATCTCACAGCTTCCTACAAAATATAAACAAAATACCTTGCTTTCATGTAAGATTTTTATGTCTTTAAACAGTATCACAAGGAATGAGTCATATTCTAATTTGAAATCACCCACGTTTGAAACGTGAGTAAAAAGTTAGAAGAAGCAAGTGTATGTTAGAAATTAGTATTCAGAAAATCAACCTCATTTTTCCTCAGTTCTTCAATTTGCTTCCTCAGGTCATCAAGGGAACTTTGAGGATTCACAGAAATGGTCCAGAGAGGTTCCGCTGAAAAGAAAACAGTCAAATGTATGGAAGATTGCAATTAATTTAAAAGTATCCCTTTACATACAGGGTAATTAGGCCTAGGAAAAACCATAAAATGTACTAGCTAAGGGAAACGAAAAATCGAAAACATTGCTTGTCGAAAACACGTTACTTGAGAGAAGTCGGAAATTCGAAAAGTTTAGTAACAAAGAATAATTCTATTATTTTTCCTTGACAAGAAATTTTCTTCTGTAGATATTTACCAAATAGGAAAGCGAGGCGAGTATTAGAAAAGTCAGCAGATTCCTGATTTACTGACTTTGAGCGTGGAAATCTCCCGTTTGTTGTCTGCCATTCATATATCCTCAAGACTGTGATCTGCCTAAGGTCACCGAATATATAACGTACGCTTGCGCCGAAGAAACAAAACCCTAGAACAACACCTCATTAGAACAATAAATTCGTTTACAGATATAAACCCACTAGACAGCCTCGTCGTCGGGAAACTTGGCTAAGAAGTTCAACATCAGAAAAAAACACAAAGCAAAGCTTAATTTGTTCAAGGAAAATTAATTTGTCCATGCAACACGTTTCTATGCATCATGTATTCATGCAACATGCTTTAAGCAACATGTTTACATGCATCCCATTCGTATGTCAAGTGTTTTCATGCAACATATTTTCATGCAACACGTTTGTATGAGTTTGTTGGGGTAAGTGTTTTTCATGCAACATGTTTTATGCAACATGTTTTCATGCCAAATTAAAGAGACTTTTAGGAGACGAAATGTTTAGTAAGCCTGGGCAGGCAAAATGCCGTCATACAACATGTTTTTATGCTAAATTGTAGTAGACTTAACAATAATTCAATTTAATGAGAGCAGAGGACTTAAATTGCATCGTATTTTGAATTAGTTATAACAGTATCATATGGAAAACATTGGTTACCTATTGACTTGACTTCTTCAATATCGTAACGAACCATTTTATCATATTGTATGAAAGTAAGATAATACATTTTTATATTGACGACTGACGGTGTTTCAACTAGAGACCTAGAAAAGAACTTCTATTCCATTATCAGCAGAAGTGATATTTACAAATTCACTATTTGCATTTAAGAATATACAGGGTAGCCCAATAAAAAGGGACCCACTAGCTAAATAATTTATAAATAATTTATTCTTAAGTAGGAATTCCATGTAATTAATTCTACATCATATTCAACTCAAGTGAGATATTTCATGCAAATATCATGATGATCTGGGTTAGTATCTCTGAATAAATTGACTTTAAAACTTGACAACCCAAAAACGGACTGTAACAAAATATGCAACTGTTTATCCTTACACAACACAACAGACAAATCAATAACTCAATTTTTCAGTAAAGCGATGTGTTCAACATGTCCTCAGTCCTGCTCAATACACTTCTCTAATATGACTGACCATGCATTAATGGCCATGACAATTTTGCACTGGGTTAATGATTTTTGCAGTACGCAATGATGGAATGTAAACAGCAGATTTTGGGACATCATAAATTTAATGCCTAATTGCGCCAAGATGGAAGCTCATATCACCACGATTATTCTACACGATATTGCACCTGACTTGAATATTACCTTGTATAAATTTCATAAAATTCCTCCTTGAGAAAAATTATTCAGAAATTATTTGCCTTAGGGGGTCTCTTTTTTGGGCCATCCTGTAGTTTACATTCACCAAGTCCCGCTTGATCGTTTGGCCGGATCCTAAGAAACAACACTTTGGGATGCAGCCTATTGTCTAAAACAATAGGCCATTGTTTTAGCTGTTGATTAATGGGGTTTTTAGGCTGAAGTTTCTTATGAATTTGTTTCTTAAAAGCGTGGTTCTTCTCCGTATAACGTTATCAAGGCTCAAAAATGCTAAAATCTAAGAACAAATTAAGAATGTTGACCAGGCTCAAACTTGTGATTGTACACTTGAACTCACTTATAATCTAACTTTTCACCCCACTTTGTCCAAGACCTTGGTCAACGATCAAACATATTTCTTCAAAATCTGAAAATTTAGATGTCCGATAAAATGTTGTCCTGGTTGGCCACTGGCAAAACATTGCTTGCTTGCGACAATTTTTTCAAAAGCATCGTGCGAAAAATTAAGATATATTTTGCTTGTCAAGCATTGGATAGTGCCCTGGCCAAGCCAAACAGTAAAACATTCCTCGTAAAGCAAATTGCAAATGTTTGCCAAACAATGTTTGATCGTTTGGTATTGAGACCTCATTTCTGGCTTGTGACGCTACTGTTGCTGAGGCTCAAACCCCGACCTCGCTGGGCTTCTGACAGCACGAGTCAGCTGGATTAGCTCACGACGCCATAGCACCTTCATGTGCCTCTGAAGAATAAGAAGGTATCGTAAAATCAGTGCCCTGAGTTGTTTGGCAATTTTGTTCAAACATGTCTGCAGCTGTGAAACTGCACCCAACTTGAAATAATTTCAATTATAATTTCTGCGCAGCATCCGATCAAGCACCAAAACTGTATGTTTGTGCTTGTAGAATCACAGCAACACAAGAAAATTCTAAAAATTCACAGGGGTCCAAATAGAAAGGAGGTAGAGCTTGTGTGTTTAGGTGCAAATCCTGCCGCCAATAATTCCAAGAAGTTGGACAAAATATGGAAATTATCCGGTTACTTCACCATGGTAATAGTAGCGTCACAGCCAGGGTAGAGGTCTCGTTATTTATCTACAAGCGACTGTCCCTAAATTCACCATTTGTAGAAAAGAACCAGCTACTATAACAAGAGACAATAAACCTTTCAAACAATTTATCTTATTGAGTAGCTTCATGCTTAGTTTCTTGGAGCAATCGAAAGGGAAAGTTGGCCAAATAAGCGAAAGATAGGCCCAAAAACTTAAAAAAAGGTAAAGAAAGCACTGAAGAACAACCTTCTTTTTGAAGACCATATTAGATTGGTTCCTCTGTTTCAAATGAATTCGAGAAGCCTTCAGTCTGCAAGGTTCTGCAAGTAAATGAAACTCTATTACCAGCAACTGATGGTATAAACGCAGGCAGCAAGTTTTTAGTTACTTAGTTAGTTGGTTGGTTGGTTAGTTAGAGCTAGCTAGTTAGTTAATTGGTAAGTTAGTTAGTGGGTTGTTTAGGTAATTATTTCATCAAATAGTTAGTTTTTTAGATAATTAATTAGCTAAATTAGTTAGTTAGTTAGTAAGTTAGTTTGCTTGTAAAATGGTAAAGCAATTTCTGGAGGGGGTTGGAAAACACACCCCGCCTATGTTAGATAAAAAAAGCCCGGTAGGATTAGGGTTAATCTAAGGGGCGCTTAAAAACAGGGAACATCTGATTGAAGTAATAAGACATATGAAATTTAATAACCACCTCCATCCACTTGCATAGTAATAGATTTGTTGGTCACTAAAATGGCTTGGCTACATTGATCAATACGAACTCCATGGCCACCAACTTGTGTTGCTACCTATATTGAAACATTAAGACCAGCAATTACTTCACATGCGATTTTCGATATAACTCAGACCCAGGAAAACACATCTGAGATTCGTTAACAAGCAATTTTTTGGGCAAGTAGACTTCCTAAGCAATGTTTCAGAACAACTTCCAAAACATTTCTTGCCTGTTACATGCATTAATAATATCACCAGTCGCCCCATTCTCAAATGCCAGACGCGTTTCGCTCTTATTGGAGCTCATCAGTGACATGTGTGAAAATCGAACCGAGGTTTATTGCGTGAGAAGCATAAGTGCTTACCACACGACCACCGGAGCTGGGCTGACTGCGCGAGTTTTAGACTCGTATCACACGAGTACCGGAGTCTGGACATTATTATGTAAGGTTGGTACCTTAGGCCTTGCGACATGGCTAGATATTGGCAAGCAAATTGCAGATGCTTGACGAGGAATGTTTGATAGCTAGGTTAGTGACTTAGTTTTGTAAGTAGAGGGTGGCAGTACTTTACCGTCAACCAGCCAAAAAGTGTAGTGTTTGGGGCCGCTAAGCTCGAAAAATTTGCCGTCATCTTTACGGTCAGTTCAGGCACTGACCAAGAGCGGTTGCTGTTCAGACATTTTGAACCAGACGAGAGCGAAATGTTGTACGCATTGATTGTCCTATCTAATAGCAAATGTGTCAGAACAATCTTACGTGCGAGAAATATATCTTTCGTTTCAGAGACTCAAAGACGCCTACCAAAAAGTAATATGTATATGTGGAACTCATTGAGATCCAAACGGCCTTAGTTTCGCAACTGAGTTGCTGCAACCTAGTCCCCAGGCCCAGAATCGAATTTCCTCGAATCTCAACAGTCAAATCGATTTGGGCCCTGGTACCGGCTACGAAATTTGCCAAAATAATGGCAATTTTGGCCTAGGCATCAAAACAAGATGTAGATTCAGAAAGCAGACGTTCTTAGCAAAGAAATGCAAAGAATTTGATTGATAACTGTCAGGCAAGATATAACATCGTATGTAGCATAACTTCTTTGTTTTTATACATGATTTTCACATTGTTTCGGCCTATTTTTGGTGTGATATAATAATGAAATTGTGACGTCACTCACAACTTCTATTGTTTGAACAGCCAACCAAATTGCGAATAGACGAGGCCGATACCAGGGTTGAATATGGACAGCGGAGTTTCACGTAGATGCCTATTCACCCTGGGGACAAGGTTGGAGTAGATGTAACCTACAAATTTCTTAACAGCAACTTATAGTGCATGTTAATCCTTACTACAGAATTTCTAACGAAATGTACCAAAGCACATACTTAGATTTCTTTCATAAATCGACCAATATACACATATAAGAGAAAAGAGTAATAAATTTCTTACCATTGATGTGGACGTGAATCCTATTATTTCGACGTAGCCATCGTTACAACTTTGAGGTAGAAAATCCTAGGTTAAAAGATGGTAAAGTAAGATAAAACAAAAGATAAAACTAACATACGAGAGGAAATAGATCAGTAACAATTCTTTTAATTACACTACATCTCGGCCAGTTGTTCATTGTTCTCTTATAATTAGGGGTTTGGGGCATGCTCCCCCATAAAGAATTTTCAAAATACGACCTCAAGATTGGCCTAGAATGGCTATTCTTGGCAGTTTTCTTTGAGAGGACATTGTACTAGGGGGCAACTTTATGAAACTAGGTGGGCAATGATGGGGACTAGAAAAAATGAAAGCAGAGATAACAGATGACTGATATAATAGCAGAATGAACAAAAAGAATTAAAACGACACCATATGAAGTCGAATATTAACTCACTTTGAGATATTTAAAAACAATAAGCAAACTGGCTTTAGTTCTCGTATGCGATCTGTGAGGTCCCTGCCGTCACACTGCGGAAAAGAAAAGATTCATTTTAGATAGGTATTCAATATCCTCTGCGTGATTTGATCAAAATATTCACCCTGCATGAGACCCAACCTTATTACATTGTCTATTACAACAAAAAATTCAGTAAAATTCAGGAAAATTTCTCAGTGCTTTGCTAACGGTACAGACTAAAACTCCCACCAGTTCAGCGGTAACAGCAGAGAGGAAAAACGAAAAACGGGGGAAACAACCTTTTTCAACTCTTGGTTTTTATAAAGTAATAATTTCTAACCTTAAATGTAATAATTTCTTCAGGACGTAATACCTCGAGGGGGGATACCTAGCTAAATGTTGAATAGATGTCTGCCGCAAGCATATCCAAAGTTGTAAAGTTGGCTAGACTAACCACACAGATAAGGAAATTATCACAACAATCTAACCAAGTGCTTAACCTTCAATTTTCCAACGAATTCGAAGTATTTAGACATTAAATAGTATTTTAAGACTTTGAACATTTTGGAAACTTTTGAGGGGGTTCGCAATTGATGACGTCATCAAAATGGTATTTTTGTGCTTTTTGAGGGAGAAAACTCATCACAAACAAACGATATATCAATTTTCGCATTTGTTTTTCATTGTATATATGGACTACAGTTTACGAAATTTAATAATTATTTTAAAAGATAGGGGCTTCAATGATTGATGACGTGACTTCAAAGGGGTAAAGTTAGGTCTTTCACGAAATTGGTATGACGGGCAAAAAACACCATTAAATGACCTGGCACAACTTTTATCTTCTGATTCCTAGTATTTACACTATATGAAGTATTATAAAGCTTTGAAACAATTTTGAATCTTTGAGGGCATTTGCCCCCCCCTAGTTACTATGTTAAAAGAGGCCCTGTCTTATTCAGCTGGCTAGTGGTGTCAGAAGCTCAGTAGGGTTGGGGTTCGAGCCAAAGCTACAGTAGTGTCATAGCCGAGGTCCAGGTCTCGATTAATTCACCTATTTCTGAGTTCCAACAGAAAGGTAATTAGTCGTGATAAATACACAAATACAAACCTGGCCAGTTGGATGACCCCACGGAGACGTGCCCGCACTGTATCTGCAAAAAAAGAGGAAACGTTTGTTGAAATCAGTAATACAGCTAAAATCCGATCAACCACATCTGGAGTCACCTCTCATAAAGGGTGCGGGTACCATCCCTTATGGTACGACTCGCTGAAACATCTACACAAGTGTTTATCGTTTAGGAAAAAATATACATAAATTTTATTTAGCTAACGAAGGCCTTATATCGGCAAAACACAAACCCCGGATAGTGCTAATAATGGATAGTGCTAATATAAAGAAAGCGTTAAAAGGTAAGTAGGTCCAGGGGCTAAAAAATCGAATATTTAACGCAACTACAGGGTGGCCCAAAAAAAAGGGACCCCTAACTAAATAATTCATAAATAATTTATTCTTAAGTTGGAATTTCATGAAATTAATACTACATTATATTCAACTCAAGTGAGATATATCATGTAAATGTCACGATGATATGGGTTAGTATCTCTGACTAAATTGACTCTAAAACTTTACAATCCAAAAACGTACTGTAACAAAATATGCAACTTTATACCCTTACATAAACCGTACGCAACAAAACAGAAAAATCAACAAATCATTCTTTCAGTCAAATGATATTCAAAATGTCCACAATCCTGCTCAATACACTTCTCTAATATGACTGACCATACATTAATGGTCGAGACAATTTTACTCTGGGATAATGATTCTCCTTCACCCACGATTGCAGTACAGTACGCAATGATGGAACATAAACAGCTGGTTTATGGCCATCATGAATTTAATGTCCCATTGCGTAGAGATGGTAGCTCTTATCACCAACATATTTCTACACGATAGCGCACTTGACTTGAATATTACCTGGTATAAATTTGATAAAATTCCTCCTTGAGAAAATTTATTCAGAAATTATTTACCTAAGGGGCTCCCTTTTTTTGGGCCACCCTGTATATGAACACATTCAAGTCGGTTATTTTAGGCCCCATTTACACTATGCCGGTATGAAATGACTACGATGAGGTCATCGGCTTTTGTCTAAAACCTATTGTTTCACGTCAACCAGAACAAAGAGTAATTGTTTTGTCTCTCCTTCATTCAGCAAAGCTGCATCAAACTGTACCGTATTCAGGCGTTTACACTATGCCGTTTTCAGATGAAGCCGGTTAGCGTATCGTATTCATTTCGTACCGTATTCATATCAAAAATTTGCCGGCATAGTGTAAACGCAAGGCCAAAACGGTATAGTTTCATACCGTATTCATCTCGTACCGGCATAGTGTAATCGGGGTCTTAGAAAAAGAATGTATAAAGATAAAGAATCCCGCAGTATTGAGAATGCTCTAACGTTTCTTAGAAATTATATCTAGTGAAAGCAGAGACAAGAGATTACTGACATTATAGAGTAATAAACAAAAGAAATTAAAACGACACCATATGATGTTGAATATTAACTCACTTTGAGATATTTAAAAACAATAAGCAAACTGGCTTTAGTTCGTGTATGCGATCTGTGAGGTCCCTACCGTCACACTGCGGAAAAGAAAAGATTCATTTCAAATGGTTATTCAATAGCCTCTGCGCGTTTGATCATAAATATGCACCCTACATGCAACCCTACCATATTCCATTGTCTATTACAACTTAAAATTAAGGAAAATTTCTCAGTGCTTTGATAACGGTTCAGACTAAAACTCCCACCAGTTCAGCGGTAACAGCAGAGAGGAAAAAAGAAAAACGGGGGAAACAACCTTTTTCGACTCTAGGCTTTCAAAAAGTGACCAAAAATGTAATAATTTCTTCAAGATGTAATACATCGAGGGGGGGGGGGGGATTTCTAGCTATATGTTGAATAGGGGGTCTGCCACAAGCATATCCAAAGTCTTAAAGTTGGCTACACTAATTTTTACGAGAAAAGTACACTTGGGTAGACCACTTTTTTACAAAAAGACACTCTTGGCTAGACTAATAATGAACAATTAAACCCTTGGCTAGATTCGTTTCTAAGCCATTCGAGTCATTTCAAAGCCATCAGAGTCATTTCTAAGCCATTTGAGTCATTTCTAAGCCATTTGAGTCAATTCAGAAGGTGATAGCCTGCCCGAAATACTTAAAGCTGAAAGCAACGGCCATTCGCAAAAACAAGATTGCCAAATATGATACCCATGGCTAGACTAAACTTGCAAAAAAGGAAAGTCCTAGCTAGACTAGAAGTCCAAAAAAGTAAACCCTTTCGGTATAGACTAGAAGTAAAAAAGGGATACTATTGATGCGGCACATCCCCAGGTATCTTTTCTACCGAATAACCCTCTCCCTTGCAATCACTCGTCAAGGAAAGGATGTAAGAGTGATAAAAGGGGGCTGCATGTATTCGCGAGAGTCGTTTAAACCTTGAGAGACTGCAACTGCAAAAATTAGGCAATGGCTTCTAATAGCGTCATAATTTAAATTGGAAGGAATAGAGCTTCATAAGGTCCTAATACAGGAACCCACAATCTTTTAATAAGGAAGAATGACTACGGACACAGCAAATAAGCATTGGAAGTCAAATAGACACAGCAAATCAGCATTGGAAGGCCAACGGACAAAGCAAATCAGCATTGGAAGGTTCGGGAAAAATATAGAAAACAGAAAAATTAAGATCTCTTACAATTAACTGATAGATGCACTTGTGAAGATCCTTGAATTTGCTTTGTAAAACTTGCCGCCCACCTGCCTATAGGAAGAAAAGTGGTATCAAGATAGCGTCACAATAGTGTTACCCCATCGATATCCCGTTACCCCTATTCCACCATAAATGACCGGTATCCAATTAGGTTCTGCTGTTTGGTCTTGTATGCAGAAGGGGGTATGTCACAGAGAAAGCGTCAATATCAAAACATGGGCAGATATAATCCATTAGAAGTTTAGCTAGATTTAGAAGTATGACAATACGTAGATTCACAATTAAACCACAATTGCTTGGATTAGACTGTATGATTAGAGAGCCAATCCCAATTCCATTAAACTATACAGCCCAATGAAATCGTCGAGCAACTCTCCAAGTCATACAGCCTAAGGCTCTGCTTCCATTTAGCTTAATGCTTCGGCTGTTTTTAGCCTTCTTCAGTTTCTCACATACTTGTATATATCTTCATCAAAAGCAAATACCATTACTGCAAGCAATAGCGGGAATATCTTTGAACATAACCAAAAGCTCTCCTTGTCTGACACTCTTAAGAGTATAAACGTCAGATGTTTATACTCCTTTACACTGATGAGTTTCGGACGAAGAAAGTTTTAAGTATGCCCAAAGATGTTTCGGCTAACGCTCGCAAGTTCGAAGTTTTCTCTTAAAGACTATGAAATACCAGGATGGATTTTTCGACAATTGGCACACGATAAGTGATGAGATTTAAACCCTAGACTGCATGAGTCGAGAGCTTGCAAAATTTCAACAAGTGTTTGGCAATCTAGTCCTAGAGAATATACAATGCTAGATACAAACAATATGCAATATCATATAATCAATTGCAGGCAGTTGATTTCATTAGTCCAGCTACAGGAATGAATCATTGTACCTTGCCGTAAAACACCAGGTTTCGAAATCTGCTTGTGAATTTGTCTGGGTTCGCCTCTGGTAAGACAAAATAAGAAATATTTGATTTGATGATGAATTAGGGGAAAGGGGTAAGAAAAGCTCCATGCTTATTCGATCCACAAGCAGGATGCATACATTACTACAAATAGATCAATTTACTTTGGATTGTTTAATTTGATTGATAGAAGCTAGATGAAGCACACGAATAAAAGGTTTTATGGCACGAAATACGAAAATTGTACATGAAGAAGGGTTCCCCAAAGCATCATCATGATCGGCAATACCGGGAAGCTCTGTCAAGCCCACAAGGGCTCTATTATTAGAGTGCGGGTTTGTTAGAGACAGGGGTATATTAGACAGGGGGCCTTATTGGAGAGAAGAGCGTATTGGAGAGAGTGGCTTATTAGAGAGAGGGGCTTATTAGAGTGAAAGAGTGACTTCTGAGAAGGGCTAATAAGAGACAGGGGCTTCTGACAGGAAGGACTTATTAGAGAGAGGAACTTAAAAGAGAGAGGAGATTATTAGAGAGAGGAGCTTATTAAAGAAAGGGAAAACTGAGAGCAGGGAGGGGAGCGTAAGAGCGAGGAATGAGAGAAAGGCTCAGAAGAGAGAGAGGGCTTATTAGAGAGAGGAGGGTTGATTGGAGAGGGGCGTATTAGACAGAGTGACTCTTTAGAAAGGAAACGTCATTATGACCAAGAGCATTAAGATGGTAGCGATAACCACGTTCGAAATCCGTTAAAAATGTTTCGAAACTTCTCGTGTTAGAAAGAAAATTAGTTTAAAATCGTATATCATTGAGTTGATTTCTATTAAGAATTGCTTTTAAATTCTTTTCTCTCTTTTAAAATATGTTCAAAAATTGCATTACTAAATAAGAACAAACCTCTTGATTCATGAAATTCCAAACAAACATCAGCATCAGCTCCCAAACTGAAATAGTTATTCATCACACTCAGTGGAAGCTATAGAAATGAATGGTAAGGTGCGGTTAAGACATATTACTGACAATTTTTAGGTCGACGTTTGCGCTTCTATGTACTTTACTGGTGAGAACTGCTAAACTTATGAGTGTATTTGACTAATTTTGCGAGTTGGGGAACTTAAAACACATGAATGACATGAATGAAGAAGCTGGTTGCTCCCGACTGAAGCAACATCTTTAGCTCATAGATAATAACTGAGGTACTAAAGCTCGGGGGCCCTTTGGCCCGGGGACCCTAAAGAGTTGCTCTATCCTCGAGGGTTTGTTATGCCACTGGTTTTAAAGTAGAGAAAATAAGGTACTGTTTGCGATTTTAAAATGAAAAGAACGAATAGGTCCAAAGAATATCTGCCCGAAAAACTTTGGTCCAAACTCTTAGCTGCATTATTTTAGAGCATAAACTCAACGAGGAAGAACCTTGTGGGCCGGAGCAATGCTGAAAAATAGCACGCTTTATAACAAGCTAATTCAGAAATTAAATTTTACTGTCTCGTAATATCTTTGATATAATGTGGGAATAATCTCACCTTTGCTGAAGCTTCTTCGCCTAACTCAGCATCTGCTGATAATGACGGGTTCGGTCGTACGTCTAAGTTCCACCTAAAAATTTAGTACCAAACAATTTTTATATCAGTCAGTCAGTCAGTCAGTCAGTCAGTCAGTCAGTCAGTCAGTCAGTCAGTCAGTCAGTCACTCAGTCAGTCAGTCAGTCAGTCAGTCAGTCAGTCAGTCAGTCAGTCAGTCAGTCAGTCAGTCAGTCAGTCAGTCAGTCAGTCAGTCAGTCAGTCAGTCAGTCAGTCAGTCAGTCAGATAATTTATACCGGACTATGTAAACGAAATATGAAATAAAAGCTAACCTGTCAAGCTTTTCAACAACACCTTCTTCTACATTCTTTAGAACTCGTGATAAAGGTTCGTCAGTATACCCTTAAGTAGAAAAAATCGACAGTATTTCACACAACAAACTTGCATGAAAACACCTTAGATCTGAAACGTCTGATCAAAATACCGGAATAATTCGATAATGGTTTGCTGAGGACTTGAAGTTCAAGAGAAGGGTTTTCTGGGAGTAGGATTATTCGAAAGGGGAGCTTTTGGAAAGATGGCGCTTACTGAAAAGTCAGCCTTCCGTGTTAGGGCTTATCTATACCCCTAGGGATCTATACAGAATACACTTTGTTGAAATAATTCAAGAAATATACACTCAATTCACGCAAACTATTCAATGCGTGGTACCAGGCCTATTAATGCGTTTGACGGCCACTGACCCCAGTATTGCATAGTTAGAGAAAACCTATTTGTTGGGGAATATAATAAAAAAAGTTATACACGGGTTGTACTTTGTACCTTTGTCTTGCAGTATTTCAGCAGTATTACGGTAGATCAGATGGGCTTACCTAGCCTAAGTCCCAGTTTTACTCATTAAACTGAGACTAAAAACCACAAAACCGAGATCGTCAAAATCAGCAGTTTGAGTATCCAGAAATTCAACTCAATAGCTGTAACTACGCCTCAGGCAATGTCGAGACAGCAAGTGATTGATCTGCAAGGTGCCGACACCTACACGAAAATTTCAATAGTGTATAGGAAACAAGTAATAACTTACCGAGCCCCAGCCAAGAAACCTAGACAAATCATTGCCAGTACCAAGAGGAAGAATAGCTACAGGTGGAGGAGGACTCATCTTCAGCCGATCAATTTCAGATAAAACCCAGCCTACCTAAAAACAGATCAATTCATGTTAAAATGAATAAATGGTCAAAAAGAGAACTACTCAAGTTTGTAAACGCACAAGATTGCAATAATCTTTGGCCAAAGTGCTTCACAAATTTTGTAATCTTATCAGTATCTTTGAGTGTCTAGTGAAGATGCTGTCACTGTGGCATCCTGGCCAGAAGCTTAGTGAAGTCGGGGTTCGACGGCCAGCTTCGGTAGAGTCATAGCGAGGGTTTCGATTAGGTAACTTACTTCTCAGATTCTAGCGACTGGCGCTAAATAAAAAATTTAACTTTCTACCTTCAGTTGAAGTTCCAATCAAAACATACTTGATTAAAAATGTTCAATCATTTGCTCAAAAATGCATATTGTGAATTACGAATTGCATTGATCCATTATTATTAACTCTGGTATTTCAAACATTGCAGTCGGGTACTGGGCGATAAAACTTCAAGTTCTTACAAGTTAGCTTGTAGATTTTAAAAACAGATTTTCATAATGTTGTCATTTGCCACAATATTCCAGGATTTAACAAAGCAAAATTTTCACAGCCCATCCTCTATATGTTCAGATTTCATGACAAATATATATACAAATACGTATAGTGCTGAAGAAGGTTCAGCATAACCGAAACACAAAACAAAGACCAAGCAGGAGGAAAGGGTTTGGCTGTATGACTTGGAGAATTACTCGGCGATTTCATTGAGCTTACTAGCTCAGTGGAAACCTCGTTGATTCTCTGGTCATTCAGTTTGGGTTTGAATCCCATCTATTGTGGTGTGCCAGTTGTGGAAACATTTATCCTACCTTTATATGTGGAATTAGGTTACTTGAATAGGATATGTGACTACTTAGTGTTTTAGCATATTTTAGCATAATTTACAATTTTAGGTAACATCCTGTTTTATCAATTGCATAGGTATCCCAGCATTGCAACATTGCATGCTTCCCACGTAGGTAATTCCCGTAGCATCATAAGAATTGCCACATTTGTCATAGGTAGCATAGTCTTAGTTTCTCCAGTATTTCATATCTTATATAGCTAGTTTGTTTTATAATCTAAGCATCTATTCCTTATAAAGTACAAAAATATCGTAAATAGTAGACTTAGATTAAGATTTTAGTTGGTTGTGAGTTGTTAGTTGGTTGATTATATAGAGAAAACAGAAAAGCATATCGACGTTTCTCTCTCGCTGACACTCTTTCGGACGCAAACAAAACCAACGAAAATTTGTTTAAAATTGTTTAAAATTGATCTTTAGTTAAAGGTAGATTCTAAAAATAATTTGTTATTCGTTTTGCAAAAAACTAGTAGCACAGAAGGAAGAGTTGACAAATAAAATGATTGAATTTTGGTCAGTGACATAAGTTATGATATGGAATTTACTTGATACATACCGAACCATCGCCACCACAAACAAGTATTCGTAAATTTGGCACTTTTCGATACAGCTCTAGTCTATAAAAAGTCGATAGAAAACCAATCAATGAAACGTTGAAAAAGAAATCTTTACTTTCTTGGCATCATGAAATACTGAATTTACAAGAGTATGCATAGTTTTGGTTTAGTGTGCTTTGTTAAACTGACTGGCTTCAAGGACTTAATAACTCTGATTTCAAATATGTAAACAAAGTCCACTTGTAGTGTGTCAAAGGTTACTTTCTTGGTGGAAAGCTTTTTCTGCGTTTTAATTTTTCTGATAAAATTAGCGAATTCTAGCTTATTTTCAACGGTTCGATGTAATTGTTTTGCTGCAAGGGCTGCCGCAACTCCTTGTAACGAAACATGGTGAATAAAAAATTTGAAAATGAAACTTGCTGTATGAATATTAATAAGTACTCTTAGGTGCCTAATTGATTGGGGGTTGGAATAGGCAGGGGATGGAACAGCAAAGAAAAAACAAACAATCAAACAACCAACCAAACAAACAAACAAACCGCAAACAAACAAACAAAAGAAAAACAAACAGACGTAAAAAACAAACAAACAGACGTAAAATACAAACAAAAAACAGCCAAATAAGCAATATACCAAAAATCCAAACAAACAAACAAACAAACAAACACACAAACAAACAAAAAAAACAAAAAAGCATACGAACAAGCCAACCAACCAACAAATAAACAAACAAACAAAGAAACAAACAGCCAAACAAATAGCAAAACAAACAAATTAACACATCCCAAAGTCACAAAAATGCTCAAGGTAACTTACCCAAATCTAGGACCACCGTCAGCCATTAAATCGAAGACCTGAAACAATAAAGAAATTTCTGATGTAAGAGTTTCATTATGAACAAGACTACCTAGGACAACCGAAAAAAGACTGGAACTCACACTCTGCTAAAAGAACATAAAATCAGCCGTGTTCCAAGGTCGAGCTGAAGAAAGTGATTCTGCCAATCACTGTTGGACAGGTAGATTGGGGTAACATTTCCGTGATTGATCAGGATAAGAACTGCATAAAAAGAATCGTCATTCAGTTCTATCAACTCCATGTATCAATCACACATTCTCAGAAATCTAGTTTGCTTGGTTGACGCCTCGGGTTCTACAAAATGAGGGCGTTTATCAATTCTTAGGGAGCGTGTATTCGAGGGGTGCTAAAAAAAGAGAGATTTGTGATAAGTTTCAAACAAAGGTAATTGTATCAAGAAATTTGATTGCGATTTGATCTTAATTTGAATTAGGTTTGAAATACAAGGAAATACACAATGTTAACATCATCTCACTTCATTGATATCTTCATAATTTCATTATTTACTTTATCAATATCAATGTCCATGTCATCTTCGGGAGGTGTTCCTGGATTATGGAGCCTGCATCTATTATGTGCTTGATTCCAACAAACCCCTCTAAAAAGGGGTGTCTATTGGAAGGGGTCGTTTAAAAAAATGGGGGCTTTTAAACTAATTAATACGGTGCTCAAACTCACTTGTCTTGGATTTAATAGCCATTGAAATTTTTCCATAATTCTTGCTCCCTAAAAAAAAATAATGTTACATGCTCAAACAAATAGCGAAAATACTCGGCGATTTTCCAATGACGCAATATTGTCGGTTTAGTGGGAAATCACCTATGAGCAGCTATACAACAGTAAAATTCACAAAACTATACTGACTTTCTAAAACAATGTAAGAAAAATTCCTTAGACTACATTAAACTTCATTGCTTTGTGAATTCATTTAAACTTCATTAGACTTCATTGCGTACTAAATTTCCTTAAAAATTCGTGAAAATGAAAAGCGATACCCAACCTCCTCCCCAGGGCGACTAGGCCTCTACGGGAAACTCCGCTGTCCATATTCGACCCTGGTATCGGCCTTCTCTATTCGCAATTTGATTGGCTGCTCAAACAATAGAAATTTTAAGTGACGTCACAGTGACGTCACAAAATGATGCTACATGAGATATTGTATCTTGCCTTACAGTAATCAATGAAATTCTTTACATTTCCTTTCTAAGAACATCTGTTTTCAGGATCTAAATCTTGCTTTGATGCCTAGGGCAAAATTGCCAGTATTTTCGCAGATTTTGTGGCCGGTACCAGGGCCAAAATCGATTTGACGGTTGAGATTCGAGGAAATTCGATTTGGGGCCTGGGGACGAGGTTGAGTGATAACAACTCTATGACTTCAAGAGGAATTTTATGGCTCTTAGGCCCTACAGTGTCTGACAGAATTACTTCGAATATTTTTAGGTTTTTTCACAGGGCAACACTCCCTGACTCGATCCCCCCTCCCCCTAAAATACTTTTTTAATGCTGAAAAATGCTTTAGGGTTATCTTAATGTTAATTTATACCAGGACACGAAGTACCATTCAATAAACCAACATTGTTTAGAGAGGGGGGAGGGGAGATGTTGCGTGGACTAGGAAAAGCAATCAGGCGTTCCAAGCATTTTGGCAGGCATTGTACTTTGTCAGAAATTTTATGAACTACTAACGAGCAAATAGAATTAGACTGTCAGAACTCAACATGCTATTACGCCAGTTATGTTTTATTTTCACCTTTTAATGCTACCAGTAGTAACTCTCTTCTAAAGTCATTATAAGATATTTACAAGGGTGGTTGGAAGACTCCAAAAATATTGACGATGAATATCTATTTCTCCCGAAGTACTCCAAACAACAAAGACTGATATTTATTTTTCGATCCATCTACTACGAACTGAAATGTGGTTTGCTTCTTGAAATGTCATAATAGCAAGTACCTGATTTCCACCACTTCTTGGGTTAACGAAGACAACCAAAGGCACACTATTGCCACCCTCGTCATCTGGTTTTATCTGAAAATAACAAATAACATCAACATTAAAAAGAAGGATCAATTTCAATGCAAGCTTGACAATCAGAAGCACCGTGTGACTGGGAATTTCAGAAAGCATCGTTGTATACAGGCTACAGTATACTGTATACTATCCCAGCATACTACTGTATACAGTACTATGAAAACCAAGGGTTGGACAACTGAAAGGTCCTAGCAGACGGGTTTAAACGTGCTTCCAATTTCATACTGCTATTAAAGAGTACTACCAATTTACATACGCTAAGCGTACTACACTCATTTTTTATAAGAAACCGACTATAAGACACTATATATGCCTTTTCTAAAAAATCAAGAAATTCTTCTATATGGTGTAAGAAGAAAGAAAAATCTGAGAAACTATTTTCGCTTTAAAATGCAGCATTATATTCTACTGATGTGCTTTGTGTAATTTTTACGTAAAAATAATCACCAACAACTATCATAC
>JACTAT010000230.1:472592-484858 GCA_014526335.1 Chrysaora quinquecirrha | reverse complement strand
GCTTGCAACAAATAGAGTAGAAGAATCCCCACGTTGTTCCCACTTGTTTCATCATAGCTTTTGTGATCATAGCTCTTTCAGGCGCTGTTTGTACTTTCCTCCGCAGCTGTTCTTTTATTTTTCCCAGTGGTTCTCTCTTTCCCCTTGTCACCTCTGATTTCCACTTATTCCCACCGATTCCCACTTCGTTCGCATTTCTTCTCTCTGATTCAGCACATTCCGAGGGTTCCCTTCACTTCTGTTGATTCCCATTCATTCCACGGTTTCTCAGGTTTATTGCTTGGTCCAGATTCTAGCGCATTCTGGATAATGGCCCTCCAATTAGTTTGTTGTTCAAATTCTGCCAGAGTTGATAGATTCCAAACATCCACCTTATTTTATTGTTTAAATTGAATGCATTTCGATTAGAATAAATGATGAACATCTGATTGTTTAGATTGTTCGAATAGAGAATAGAAATTCCTTTATCTTTTGTTACAACATTCCTGATTCCTAGTTAGGTAGGTCTATTTCATCCGGTTTGCCGAAAACCTCTGCAGAATGTTTTCATTCTTCAAACATAAAAAGGATCCCGTTTTAACTTAGGCAACTGGGGAAAAAGTACTGACTTTTCCTTTACTAGTGGGTTAAAGAAAAGGGCCTACTGGGGCAAATGTCCAGCTAGTAAGTACGTTTAAGAATATCCAGTGTACAGATCACGCAAAAACCAACCTTTCCGCAAGCATCGCAACGGCCATCTTGTTTTCTTCTGTGGGCAACGTGATGTAGAGGATATGACTGTAAAAAGAAAAGGCAAGGTAACTGAAAGACGTTAAAGATCCCAAGCATCTTAGACTCAAACGAACAAACAGTGTTTGTCAAACATTTGAAATTTGTATTTGTTTGTAACCTTTAGCCATGTTACAAACAACAATTGTCAAGCAAAGTTTACATGCGAAAAAACGGTAGAAAATTTGTATGACAAGCAAATTTAAATTTTGACAAACAATGTTTTATCGTTAGGGTACAAAAACTACTAAAGTGCATGGCTAGGCCACTTCAATATAAACTTCGTGTAAAATTTGGAGGAACAAAAAATTTTACTGTTCCCGTGAGTCTAGCAAGTTCCGTAGAGTATCTCATCTAACTGGGCTTGATGTAAACACAAGCCTTATTATCAATTCTAATTAACAGGACCCTGGTCCCTTGCATTTTTCCGAAAAAATTTGAGAACACGCCAAATGCGCCAGCGTGAAATCCTTATACGACAACGAACATTAAATATGTTTTAAAACGAGTAGGGGGCTTTCAAGTAGGTGAAAAGAGCTAAAAAAACAAGGGACAGGAATTAACTGTAAACGAAGCCAAGTGTTCTAATAAAAAAGCGTGTAAGCAAATAATTACCAGGCCTTATTGGGAAAATTTTTGCACTCCAGGCATTTCAGGAGTGTGATGGTGTGCAGTTAAAGATATCGCAAAATCGCTTATACTGAAAATTTTCGACAAGAACTTCCAAGACCTCCTTTACATGCAAAAGCAGCCAGTAAAGAAAACAGTTTGTCAATGAAGCATACTTTCTACACATAACCAACTTTTACCCAACTAACCAAAGACGTAACAAGAAATGATAAAGTTCGATTATTATGGTCTAGAAATTGTGATTGGTAAACCCAAACACAATGCAGCAAACTTAATATGACCTCCACTCTTTCTTTTTCTTTGGTAACCATGCAGCTTTGTCTTCAGTGCTCGTGTGTGGTTTAATAGACAGTGGAATTAATCACAAGAAAGTGCTTATTCACTTGTTATTATGCAAGGTCTGTAAGGCTAGTCGTAGTTAGAAGGATGTGCAATGAGATGCAATCGCTACCTTTCTTACTCCTTTCATTGTTCCTTCAACAAATGTTGGTCGGCATCTGCAACTATTTATCTAAAAAAAACAGTTTTAATAATCAAAGGCAATGTGAAATATTTTATACAACTTGCACATTGATACAACCTGCAAAATCCAATTGATTGTTGCCTGTGACTCGGGAATAAAAGAGACATTTTCATCACCGAACAATATAATTTCATTTATGACAAACTTTAGGATAAGCAATTATCACATTTTTCGCTACTTTTACAAATCTTTGTAAAATCCCACCTGTTTTTCATTCATCGTGGAACTTTTTTTAGAGCCTCAGGTTTCCATATCGTTATTGTTGTAAGCAAAGGGGACCCGTCCCTGTGACAGTGAAGTTCAGGTTCCCTTATAAATGTAAGCGACAGGGACGATGTTGACACACTTGTCTTAGATTTACGTTCTTTTGAGAGTCTGGGATTCTCATAAAGGGTTGATAAAAAAGTGAGTACTCTATCTGATGTTAATCCAGGTACTACACATGATGTATGATGCACTATACATACTTGCATAATAGAAAGTTGAAGAAGAACCAAATTTAAAGTTTATCAAGGCAAACGAACCTTCTCTAGCTCCTCGATACATTTTTCGTGAACCAAAACTTTACAACCTGGGGATATGAAAAGTCATGTGTTACAGCCCAAGCAGGTCCACATCAGCAGTAATGCTACAATTAACCAAAACCTGCATTAGGGACCGCCTCGGCATGTCCATTGAGTATCTAAAAAGTCGAATATTTTAGATGCCATTCATTGTCTTCTAATTGGAGTAATTGCACTACCAGCGCAAGAGAGAAATTTAAGCAGCGTTTAAAATAATTTATAGACCTGTGAGAGTTAGACGAAATTAGACGCAGTTAGACATTTTATGGACCATTTCGGCGAATATCCCCATTTTTCAAAGAAGCCTTGTACACCTTAATGTTCTGTGGGGCACTAACAGGGCGTTAAATATGTTTGTTATAACAAAAGACCTATTACTCTTCGCAGCGTTTCATCATTGCAAAACAGATCAAAATGGAGTTTCTTAAGCGTCAAAGAATTCCTCCAGCAGGTAAATTCTTTGTGCTTGCGCTGTCTTCATCTAGTTTGAATGACATGCGGCTAAACCCTACAGTCTAAGTAAGGTACGCAATCGTACCCTTCCATCCTCATTCCAATTTATGGAACAAAAAAGTTAGCTTTTAACACCAGGATGGAAGGATCACCTACTGGTTTTGATTGCTGTTCACACAAGAACGAAATTGTTCCACTGAACTTTTTGCCCATGAAAATAAATAATGACCTCAGCAAAATGCTTTACAAAAGCTTTAGGAGTATGACAGCTTTGCCACAAAGAACTGTATCCTTTCTGTTTTCTGGACCAGTTGTTCTGTTTAAACGTGAAAAAAATTGAACGATTGCGTACTGTTTCACTTTTTAGATCACTTTAAAAAGCGTTCCAGTTTCTGGAATGGAACAACGCTATCTGGACCGTTCCCATGTGAACGCAACCCATCAGCATACCACTTTTTGGAACAAAATGACTTGGAACGGCACGCGATTGTCCCTGTGTGAACAGGGTCTAAGGTGTAAAACGCACCTAAATGGTCGTCTAAAATATATGTCTATTGGTCTAATTGGACAAGGAGCTAAAATGATTAGACAAATGTTAAATTTGCATAGTGTCTAATTGGGGATAAAAAACTGGACAGATGGACAAGGTCTCTGACCAATACAAATGCTTGTTTGCTTGCAACCATAAATCTTGGCACTCAATTGGCCAACAAGAATTTGTATGTTACGATAAGTAATTGTTTTGTTGCAACTCAAAATCAAATAACATCAAAACAGATATGAATAAAAAATTTGAAAGTCTTACTTGCACATTTTTTCCTTGGTCCTGTTTTCTAAAAAGAAGAAGCCAAATGCCATTGATTTATATTAAGATTTGCTCAGCTATTGTTGCAGCAATCACCAATACAGGCATGGAGATATAAATTCAAAATCACAAGATAATATTCACTGTATAACTATATGTGTTAAGGGCTGTCAGAAAACACTTGCGAAAGTTCAGTGCAAATCAAAACCATCTCAAAAAAGACTAGTTAGTTAGTTACCTTGCAGTCTTGAATGTGACAGCCTGATAATTCACTGTCAATCCAAATATGTGCTCCATTTACAGCAGATGTCTAACAAAAGAACATGAAAATTTAAGAGACAGAATCAAATGAAATGGATAATTTTTTTTAATATAACCCAAAATTTTAACTTAGCTCTATATGAAATGTATACTGTGTCTTCTTCAATGAAATTAACACCAAGGGCATAATTGTTTAATTTGAAAATCCAACATGCAATAAGGGTTCGCTCATATAACGGATGGAAGATCAGATTGTTCATGTTTGGAAGTGAATCTGGAAATTAAGGGCTTGGTAGAATTTCTATTTTCTCCATATCAAAAGATTATCAAGTTTTTTATGCAAAAATCGTATAAACCATTGAAATTTAGTCTAAGTTAACTTTCAAATTTCCCTGATTCTATAAAGGGTCTGCAAAAATATGAAGTAGGTGAAAATTTTACACCACTGGATTTAAGCCCTTGTAAAATCATTAACTTTGAACGCTCGTAAAAACAATGATAATGCTGAGAAAGTAAAACTTTGCACCTAGACTATATTTTGGGTGCTTTATACAATTTTGCATCAAAAACTTGATACCTTTTAATTTGGAGAAATTAAAATTCTACCGAATCTTTGCTTCTATATAGCAACTAGTGCTCAAGTAACCATAAACAGATATCCATTTCATTCTCATTATATAGTGGAGTGGTAAAGTGTAATAACCAAAACTCACAGTCCAGTCAACTCTATCAGACAAGAGCTGTTTCCTGGCATTGTGTGGCCAAAGATATGCTGGGCTATCTTTTGATGCTTTTGCTGCACTATGAGGCATGGACATTGCCTTCCTAAAATGAAAAGAAATATCAATTACTAAATATTATTCTGAATTTAATATTTCAAAGTGAGGGTGTGTGAGACAAGGTTTTGTAATTTTTTAGTGGAGAAAATATTTAACCCTACAAAACGAAGTCTCACTTGAGTTTTAGGCACGCTCTCTCCTTAAAAGTCTTTCTTCAGGGAGAGCTCTTTCTTAAGAAATTCCCCCCATACAAATCTCCAACTTTTCTGGAACTTTTTCTGCTTCATAATTGTCCATTTTGAAACAATTTCAAATAAATTCTAATATTTGAAAGATTGTGTATGTGTTGGAATTTTTAAATGAAATTTTAAAACCTGAGTTTTTCCTATATAAAAATCAGGGAGGGTAGTAAAGGGGGGCAGGATCCCGAATCACGGGAATAAAAATGTATGCCATCACATCAAATGAATACGAGATTTCATTTTCCTGATTAAAAAACATGGTCAATCTCATTGCATTAAGACCCTTTGCCACCTTCTTTGATGTTTTCTGATGAAAAAATGGTCAATCATGTTTCACAAATACGGTTTACCACCCTCATCAGGGGAGATCTGCCACACTCTGGAAAAACGGTATTAGTAGTTACACCAGAGGTTTTGCACCGAGAGATGCATTGCATCCTGAGTGAACAAGTTAACAATCTGGTAACAATCCATGTCATCACAAAATAGAGAGACTTAATAGCCATATGGAAGGCCTTTCACAATAACAAAGCAAACATCACTCTTTTAGGCTGAGCCCATTGAGATTTATGCATGGCATGACAGGCTCAACCAATCACTGGCAAACTCAGATAATAGGGTCTGGAAGCACAATAACTTAATTAGCACACACTTTATTCAACTCATTCATGATTAAACTGTTGTCAAGACAATGTGTAAAAAACACCTGTGCTCCTGCTTATAAAAGTATAATTCCATATTTCTCTTTTCAAAATGATAAGAATAATAAGACACTGTTCTTAAAATCAACAATACTGTATTCTTATAGCTTGCAGTGATCTCATTTTTAAAAAGTTTACAAATTGTGAACAAAGGAAGCAATTTCTTTGTCCTTTTACATTAATTTTTAATACTGAAAACCCCCTGGCCATTAGAAAAAAGATTACACCTCAACACGGATCTGTTGCATCTGAATTATAAGGTTTCACATCCCAAGAGGCAAGGCATTTAGTTTCTTTTGAAACAACAACGAAAATGTCTGAAATATTTTTCTTTGTGTTCGCATAAAAGTTCTTCCGGGTTTCTAGATAGGAAGTGGGAGGGATGACTAGTGATGACGATAATGTCACATTTTCTTCCCTTCTAGCAAAGTTTGGATCGTCGTAAAAGTGAAAATATTACGTTTTTCGGCATATTTCTCTGATCAGCCAAATAAAACGAACACAACTTCGCACCAGACATCATATTTTGTTGTGGCAAACACCAGATTCAGTAGTTTTTTTGTATAGGCCCTGCAGATTCTGAGGTCATCAAAAACGGCCTGGGTCATCAAAATTCTTACAGATTACATACTCACCCTGTTTTGTGTCACAGCGTAATCATAAAATGGCTTTAAAACATAGCTTTCCTCGAAATTAACCTGCAAAACTTGATGTCAACGTTTTTACGTCTGCAAAGCTACGAAATTTTCCAGGCTTTGATGAATTTGGTTGAATTTCGAAATCATTTTGTGTTTTATGCACGCCCACGCATTACCAAATCCGGGGGAAAGACTTCTGCATGTGAAAGCAGAAAAGATAAGACTAAGATCAGGCAATTGAAGAGATGAACGAGACTTAAAACAATCCCAAAACAAACCGCAAAGAAACAGCAGCAAATAAGTTCATTGCAAGAAAACCTGTCCTGACATTTGTGCAAAGGACGTTCATTTCAACAAACTTTTGTTTTGTACTGGTATTGGTATTTTGTATTTGTTTTGTAATTGGGTATCTCGAACACCAATCAGCTCACGGGGTACAGAGGGGTGATTGCCCAAACCGTTATTCCTCAAATAAGCACCCTCCCTCGAATAAGTACCCCCTGTCCCCTTTGATTGAGTTGCCCTTCAGGTTGGCCACAAACACTTCTTTGCAAATGTAAATAAAGTCCTTCCTTTAGTCCGTTGTCTTCCTCATAAAAGCAATTTGTGCCTGAAACATTCCATCTTCCCTTGGCTGATATTGTCAATCCACTCAAATTTCCCTCTTCCGCGGTCGTCCTCTTTCTTCCACTTCTCCTTCTATTGCCACCTGAGCCGAAATGTTTTCTCTTCTTTTCGAGTGAACCAAACTGCTTTCTTTTCTTCTTCCTGATTAAGCCTGATACTGTCAATCCACTCAAATTTCATTCTTCCGTGTAGTCCTCACGTCCCTATAATTGGCATCTGAATCAAAAAGGCAAAATAATTTCCTCTTCTTTTCGAGTGAGCCAAACTGTTTTCTCTTCTTTTCGAATCAACCAAACTGATTTCTTTTCTTCTTCCTGATAGCCTGATACTGTCAATCCACTCAAATTTCATTCTTCCGTGTCGTCCTCTTCCTTCCACTTCCTCTTCTATTGACATCTGAATCAAACAGGCCAAACATTTTCTTCTTCTTTTCGAATGAACCAAACTGTTTTCTTTTCTTCTTCCTGATAGGCTGATTCTGTCAATTCACGCAATTTTCCCTCTTCCGCGGTCGTCCTCTTGCCTTCCACTTCTTCTTCTATTGACATCTGAACCAAACAGGCCAAACAGTTTCCTCTGATTTTCGAGGTAACCAAACTGTTTTCTTTTCTTCTTCCTGACAGGCTGATTCTGTCAATTCATGCAATTTTCCCTCTTCCGCGGTCGTCCTCTTCCTTCCATTTCTCCTTCTATTGACATCTTAACCAAACTGTTTCTTCTTCTTTTCGAGTAAACAAAACTGTTTTCTCTTCTTCTTCCTGACAGGCTGATATTGTCAATCAACTCAAATTTCATTCTTCCGTGTCGTCCTCTTCCTTCCGTGTTTTCTTCATTTGACATCTGAACCAAACAGGCCAAATAATTTCCTGTTCTTTTTTAGTGAAATAAACTGTTTTCTCTTCTTCTTCCTGTAGGCTAACATTGTCAATCCACTCAAATTTCCTTCTTCCACGACGTCCTCTTCCTTCCACTTCTCCTTCTATTGACATCTGAACCAAATAGGCCCAACAGCTTCCTCTTCTTTTCGAGTGAACCAAACTGTTTTCTTTTCTTCTTCTTGATAGCCTGATACTGTCAATCCACTTAGATTTCCTTCTTCCACGACGTCCTCTTCCTTCCAATTCTCCTTCTATTGACATCTGAACCAAGCAGGTCCAACAATTTACTCTTCTTTTTGCATGAACCAAACTATTTTCCTTTCTTCTTTCTGATAGGTTGATATTGTTAATCCACTCAAATTTTCCTTCTTCTGCGACGTCCTCTTCCTTCCACTTCTCCCTCTATTGACGTCTGAACCAAACAGGCCCAACATTTTTCTCTTCTTTTCGAGTGAACCAAACTGTTTACTCCTCTTGTTCCTAATCTTCCTTCTCTTCACTCTTTGCAGGATGCTGTTGTCTTCGTTCACCTTCACCTGCTGTCTGACCCATTCGTTAACCTTTCTGTCTTTCCATAGCCAAGCATCAAATACAAATACTCCCATTTTTTTCGTTCTTCCTTCTCCCTCGTTGCCCAGGTTTCGCATCGACAGACACAGGTATTCCTTCAACCGCCAGTTACATATAAACCCTCTGGTCTAGCTCATTATTCTCATTTCCTCCCATGGGCTACATATCTCATCACATGATAATTGCATTTCTCCATGTACACTATTTTGAACAATTCCATGATAGATTTTACTTCCTTTTCCGTCCTTTCGTCTGGCATCACATGTAAACATGTAAATATATATTGGTCAGGCCCTATTCTTAAGCAGGTAACTAGGCCCTTGAAACAAACGAGCTGGAATCATGTCTTCCCTGCATCCACAGCATCAGACATCTATTGTCTTCTGTTGGCACATGTTTCCATCTGATGAAGGCCTATCCTGGATCAATTTCAATCTGCAATTTCTCAGGATGAATGGAAATACTTCTTTTTAAAGTCCATTTCCTCAGGGAGACCTCTTTCCCAATTCTTATATTCTATTGAAGCTGTTTTATTGTTGCACAAAATGGAGTTGATATTCCTGGCTTACTTGTATTAGCAAAGGCGTGTGGCGCAATTCATTTTCTCAGGATGTTTCCTAACACTTCTTGAAAAAGTCAATTTCATCAGGAAGAGCTTTTTCCCATTTCTTTTATTCCATTGAAAAGTCGTACTCTTGCATAAAATGCAGCTGATATTCCTTGCTTACTTGCATCAGCAAAAGGGTGCAACGCAATTTTGTTTCTCAAGATGTTTCGTAACATTTCTAGATAAAGTCAATTTTATCAGGTAGAGTTCTTTCCCAATTCTTATATTCAATTGAAAAATTGCTGAACTGTCGCATAAAATGCAGCTGATATTCCTTGATAACTACATCAACAAAAGCGCGCAACGCAATTTTATTTTCTCAGGATATTTCGTAATACTTCTTGAGAAAGTCCATTTCCTCAGTCTTTCCCAATACTTACGTTCCATTGAAAAACTGTTGTTGTTGCATAAAATGCAGCTGATATTCCTTGCGTACTTGCATCAGCAAAAGCGTGAAAGGTGATTGACTCGATTTTCCCAGGAAATTTCGTAATACTTCTTGAGAAAGTCTAATTTCTCAGGTAAGGAGCTCTTTTCCAATTCTGATATTCCATTGAGAGTTGTTAAACTGCTGCATAAAATACAGCTGATACTCCTTGCTTACTTGCACCAGCAAAAGCTTTTAACGTGACTGACTCAATTTCTCATCCCCATCGTCTCCAGTCAGTACCTAAAACGTAGCCTCCCCCCTCCCTGGGAGTGAAGCATTGATCCTCAGAGCAATAACCCATACAACCCGAAGATAGCGAGCACATGTGCCTAAGTATCTATTTGTGTCAATATTTTGAACTATCGTATCTTTGCAAACATTATTATTCAAACCTTAGACTAATTTGAACAGGCAGGCATATCAAAACACACTGAATACAATATCGATTCAACTAAAATTGCGACAGAAAAACATTGTGCAAAGACACAATAACCAGCTGTAGGAAGACTGCCTTTAATGATACCTGGCCTGACTCTAGAAAAACGTAGTGAAAACAGCATATCACAGCACCTGTACTATTTTTTACTGGGAATATTATCAAATTTGATAATGGCAGACTAAACAAAAAAAGCTGTCGAGTTCTTCTAAAGGCAGAACATTTTCGGAACATACAGTACTTTAGACTTTACACAGACCTGTTGTATACACTTCAGAATATGAAATGATATTGGCAAATCGAAACATAGGAAAATTTCAATTTAAACGAGAACGCAAACTCTTTTTCTGATAGTTCCCAATCTTAGACCTAAAAGCAGCAACTATTCAACGCAACATCGAGACAACGCTGAAATGAATTCGGTTAACATATACTCTGATGCACACTAGTGTGAACTTTCTGCTTATTTTTCAAAATTGACAATATTAATTAGGTAGGTTTTTAAGTTGATAATTAATAAATTGAATACTACCTTAAAGGAATCGGTAAGCGAAACTTCCCAGCGCTACTGCGAGCCATAACTGCAGGTTTACAAGTAGGCCGATATTTCACAAGTAGGCGAAGAAAACCATCTGCTGCAAGATCAGCAAAATTAAAACTCATCAACAGCTTTACACGACATCAGCTAACTTATTCAAAGAAATATCTCGAGATTAATCTCTCTAAAACCATTTGCAATGAACTTTCAATATTTGGAATCCAAATTTCAATATTCGAAGCTAAGACGATTTGCAAATGTTTAAAGTTAGCTTTCCATATCAAGTGTATTTGAAGTTTTCTGTATTATGGTAATGGTACCAACGTGGGCGAAGTCAGGTGTTCAGTACGTTCGACTTTCAGGCACTTTCGACAATGATTTCCAAAGAGCTTTCTCGATTCTTTTGTTTAATGCACAATAAGGGGTCCATGTTTAAACCTGGTTTTAAAAGGACACTCATTTGTCTTATTAGATTATTTAGATATCTACGTAGATAGACGGGCTTCGGATACAGCTGCTTTTCAGATACATGGCCGAAACGGACTAAAAACGAGCGGACGAAACGGACAAGAAACACCTCGAGATTGATACGTCTTAAAAATCAAACAGAAGATGCAAGAGAAAGCTTTCTTTCACTGATGCAAAAGAGTCCAATATGTTCCCACAAGAAGCTCGTGAAATGCAAACTACTGATATTGCTACTTTTTCAAAGAAAAATTTTCGCTGATATACATTGATACTTATTGTAGAATGTCTAAAAAATCAATTTTCATATAATGTTTATCGTAGCTAAACTAAGCTTAATTGGTCATATCCTGCCCTATCCCGTTTACACTATATCGGATAGCTATCAGAGCGCGGCTCCTTGCCTTAACCGATATCGGATAGGGCAAGTGTTTACATCATACTGGATAGTTATCGTTGTGTATTGATTTTCATATCAGATAGACCCACTTACACTATACCAGATAGCCGAGACAATAGAGGTGTCAAATAGTTAATCCTCACTCATAAAAGAATGTCAGTTAAATCTGGAGCAGAGTGATAGAGTGATTTTCATATCACTTAAAAAACGGAGTGAAAATCACTCCAATTTTTGGAGCGTTTCGTATCGGAAAGTTTTGGCATACTATGGTCTAGTATGCTTTACAAACCTAAGAAAATTAAGCTATCTGTCTGGTGCCGTCGACCTTTTGGCTGGCCTCCACCTCGACCTCGACCAGCTGTATGCTGTTGTAGTTGTTTTCGGCTGTTTCCGAAAGAGTGGGAGGAAGATAATAACTTAACATCCACAGTATCATAGTTCAGGTAGATGGGGAACTTTACTGGTTACACAAATCGTTATTTTTCCATTGAGTTGAACTGTTGGGCGCTAAATCCAAACAACATGTACTTTTTCGTTGAAGTTATTAAGACCTCTTTCTCGAACCAATCAGAACGCATAATTGCAAATCCAATACTTTGATTGGCTTATTATAATACAAACGACAAGCGATTTGAGTGGCGAGTCTTGTGTGGGCGGGGGTGTGGTGAAAGGCTTGACAGATTGGTATTCTTGTGACACCGATATTCGCGTATTTTACCGATATTCTAAGGCGTGTTTTGCAGGTATTCTAACGCGTATTTTGCCGATATTCTAAGGCGTATTTTGCCGATATTCTAAGGCGTAGTTTTTGCCGATATCCTCAGGCATATTTTGCCGATATTCTAAGGCGTACTTTGCCGATATTCTAAGGTACTTTTTGCTGATATTCTAGGGCGTATTTTGCCGATATTCTAAGGCGTATTTTGCCGATATTCTAGAGCGTATTTTGCCG
>JACTAT010000230.1:437724-468266 GCA_014526335.1 Chrysaora quinquecirrha | reverse complement strand
TCGAAACCTTCGGAACCCTATAAACAGATTCTATGTGCTGGCTATGGTGTATTATAAAGTATAAGACTTATATACAGTACTGAAACCCTCGGAACCTTCGGAACCCTCGGAACCCTATATACAAATTCTATGTGCTGGCTATGGTGTATTATAAAGTATAAGGCTTATATATAGTACTGAAACCCTCGAAACCTTCGGAACCTTCGGAACCCTATCTACAGATTCTATGTGCTGGCTGTGGTGTATTATGAAGTATAAGACTTATGTATAGTACTGAAACCCTCGGAACCTTCGGAACCCTCGGAACCCTATAAACAGATTCTATGTGCTGGCTATGCTGTATTATAAAGTATAAGGCTTATATACAGTACTGAAACCCTCGAAACCTTCGGAACCTTCGGAACCCTATATACAGATTCTATGTGCTGGCTGTGGTGTATTATAAAGTATAAGACTTATATACAGTACTGAAACCCTCGAAACCTTCGGAACCTTCGGAACCCTATATACAGATTCTATGTGCTGGCTGTGCTGTATTATAAAGTATAAGGCTTATATACAGTACTGAAACCCTCGAAACCCTCGGAACCTTCGGAACCCTATATACAGATTCTATGTGCTGGCTGTGGTGTATTATAAAGTATAAGACTTATATACAGTACTGAAACCCTCGGAACCTTCGGAACCTTATATGCAGATTCTATGTGCTGGCTGTGGTGTATTATAAAGTATAAGGCTTATATACAGTACTGAAACCCTCGAAACCTTCGGAACCTTCGGAACCCTATATACAGATTCTATGTGCTGGCTGTGGTGTATTATAAAGTATAAGACTTATATACAGTACTGAAACCCTCGGAACCTTCGAAACCTTCGGAACCCTATATACAGATTCTATGTGCTGGCTGTGGTGTATTATAAAGTATAAGGCTTATATACAGTACTGAAACCCTCGAAACCTTCGGAACCTTCGGAACCCTATATACAGATTCTATGTGCTGGCTGTGGTGTATTATAAAGTATAAGACTTATATACAGTACTGAAACCCTCGGAACCTTCGAAACCTTCGGAACCCTATATACAGATTCTATGTGCTGGCTGTGGTGTATTATAAAGTATAAGACTTATATACAGTACTGAAACCCTCGAAACCTTCGAAACCTTCGGAACCCTATAAACAGATTCTATGTGCTGGCTATGCTGTATTATAAAGTATAAGGCTTACATACAGTACTGAAACCCTCGAAACCTTCGGAACCCTATATGCAGATTCTATGTGCTGGCTGTGGTGTATTATAAAGTATAAGACTTATATACAGTACTGAAACCCTCGAAACCTTCGGAACCCTATAAACAGATTCTATGTGCTGGCTATGGTGTATTATAAAGTATAAGACTTATATACAGTACTGAAACCCTCGGAACCTTCGGAACCCTCGGAACCCTATATACAAATTCTATGTGCTGGCTATGGTGTATTATAAAGTATAAGGCTTATATATAGTACTGAAACCCTCGAAACCTTCGGAACCTTCGGAACCCTATCTACAGATTCTATGTGCTGGCTGTGGTGTATTATGAAGTATAAGACTTATGTATAGTACTGAAACCCTCGGAACCCTCGAAACCTTCGGAACCCTATATGCAGATTCTATGTGCTGGCTGTGGTGTATTATAAAGTATAAGACTTATATACAGTACTGAAACCCTCGGAACCTTCGGAACCTTATATGCAGATTCTATGTGCTGGCTGTGGTGTATTATAAAGTATAAGGCTTATATACAGTACTGAAACCCTCGAAACCTTCGGAACCTTCGGAACCCTATCTACAGATTCTATGTGCTGGCTGTGGTGTATTATGAAGTATAAGACTTATGTATAGTACTGAAACCCTCGGAACCTTCGGAACCCTCGGAACCCTATAAACAGATTCTATGTGCTGGCTATGCTGTATTATAAAGTATAAGGCTTATATACAGTACTGAAACCCTCGAAACCCTCGGAACCTTCGGAACCCTATATACAGATTCTATGTGCTGGCTGTGGTGTATTATAAAGTATAAGACTTATATATAGTACTGAAACCCTCGAAACCTTCGGAACCTTCGGAACCCTATATACAGATTCTATGTGCTGGCTGTGGTGTATTATAAAGTATAAGGCTTACATACAGTACTGAAACCCTCGGAACCTTCGGAACCCTATATACAGATTCTATGTGCTGGCTATGCTGTATTATAAAGTATAAGGCTTACATACAGTACTGAAACCCTCGGAACCTTCGGAACCCTATATAAAGATTCTATGTGCAGGCTATGCTGTATTATAAAGTATAAGGCTTACATACAGTACTGAAACCCTCGGAACCTTCGGAACCCTATATACAGATTCTATGTGCTGGCTGTGGTGTATTATAAAGTATAAGACTTATGTACAGTAGCTACTAGCCATACTAGATAGGACATTATGTGTATATATAGACACATATATTACAGCTGTATGGGTATAATCAACTTGTATGAGCGACAATCAGTCTCTATTGTTATGCAAATGAGAAATTTGAATTTATCCAATGAGCGAAGACCTTCTAAAATGTTCAGAAAGACCCATCGTGAATGAGAAACTTGAAACCAAAAGGCAATTTATTTGACATATCCTGAATTTTTGACCAAACTTCTAAAATAAAGAAATAATTGTTGGCATTTTCCCATCTGGTAAGAAAGATTTATTGAAAATTGCACACTTCTCTCCTTATTTCTTTCCTTTCTTCCCACTTGCCTTGCTTCAGTAGTGTTCTTTTTTCGAAATAAACGGACAGCGCATGCTGGGAAATACAAAAGGTGTCATACTATTGTTTGTTTGTTTTTTCACAGGTCAATTATCAAAATCGCAAACAAAATCAGATGACCTTTTGTTTTGTTTATGACAACAGCAAGCGATGAAAGGCAAAAGGTGAGAAGTCAAAAATCACTACTGTTCTGGGGACAATAGTATTTCTATTTTAAGGACAAATGCATTCTTCGGAAAAGTGCTGATATCCAACGGCTCCAAGGGATGCCAGAAAAAGGAAGTATTTACTAAGGGACCATATACACTAGCAACTTTCTTACATTCTTCTACAGATTACGCGAATTAGCACCTTGATGCGCAGTGTACATGGTCGATTTTAGGAAATTTCCCTTACATTTTTCACAAGTAAGGATCAAAGGGCCGGCCAATTAAGTTAGGGATGCTCGAGAGCATCCCTTATTTTCTTATTTCTGTCAGCGCGGATTAACACTGTCCTCGTGTGTGTCTGATCGTTCTTTTAAGTTCTGATTTTTTCTATCGTTCATTCGTTCATTGCTGTATGTGTATCAATTGAACAAAAAGCGAATTGTCTGACGAAGAATTTTTAGTGTTTTTTTTTATCTGTGCTTATTTATTAGAACAAAATCGACAGCGTTCGTTACAGAGAATGATAGCTTTTGCTTTTGCGTTTATGGAGTTACGAAATTCACAGTTACGGCAAGGGGCAATTCAATTTTCTCAAAATGCATATCAGAGTCGAAGAGCTTTGGTGTCTCATAGACAATGAAACGAGTTTGACGTCTATTACGATGCCAATCTAAACACAAGCAAACATCTTAAGTATTGGCAGCACCGAGCACTGAACAAAAATACTGTTATGATGATGACTTTTCGGAGTTTTTATAAGAGAAAATCGCATCAACACAAATTAACAGATCTGTCAACATGGATTAAATTAATGGACAGGTGTTACAGTAAAAAGTAAGAAGGAAACTGAAGAATTTAGCATTTGCTGGAATGTTTCCTACTGTTTTAAGAAAAATCAAGTGCTAGTGTATATGGTCCCTAAACAACCTTGTTCTACAAACAAACAAACATTTTTCCACCAGCTTGCTTGACTACATTGCACAAGATAAACATCCTTCTCTCGTCTTGTTTACATTTCACACATCGCTTTGCAAGATAAACATGTTTCTCTCATCTTGTTTACGTTTCAAACGTCGCTTCGCAAGATAAGCAGCTTTCTCCCGGCTTGTTTACATTTCACACGTTTCTTTGCAAGATAAGCATGCTTCTCTTGTCTTGTTTACATTTTACACGTCGCCTCGCAAGATAAACATGTTTCTCTCATCTTGTTTACATTCCACACGTTGCTTCGCAAAATGAACATGTTTCTCTTGTCTTGTATACATTTTACACGTCGCTTCACAAAATAAACAGGTTTCTCTCGTCTTGCTTACATTTCACACGTTGCTTCGCAAAATAAACATGTTTCTCTTGTCTTGTTTACATTTCACACGTCGCTTGGCAAGATAAACAGGATTCTCTTGTCTTGCTTACATTTCACACGTTGCTTCTCAAGATAAACAGCTTTTTTGTCTTGTTTACATTTCACACGTTGCTTCTCAAGATAAACAGCTTTCTTTGTCTTGTTTACATTTCACACGTCGCTTCGCAAAATAAACATTTTTCTCTCGCCTGGTTTACATTTCACACGTAGCTTCGCAAAATAAACATGTTTCTCTCGTCTTGCTTACATTTTACACGTCGCTTCGCACGATAAACATGTTTCTCTCATCTTGTTTACATTTCAATTTTCAAACGTCACTTCACAAGACAAGCAGTTTCTCTCGTCTTGTTTACATTTCACACATCTCTTAGCAAGACAAGCAGTTTTCTCTCATATTGTTTAAATTTAACGCGCTGCTTCGCAAGATAAACATGTTTCTCTCATCTTCTTTACATTTCACATGTCACTTCGCAATATAAACAGCTTTCTTTTGTCTTGTTTACATTTCACACGTCACTTCACAACATAAACATGTTTCTCTCGTCTGGTTTACATTTCAAACGTTGCTTCGCAAGATAAACATGGTTCTATCTCTTCACAAGATAAGCAGTTTTCTCTCGTCTTGTTTAAATTTCACACATTTCACAAGACAAGCAGTTTTCTCTAATTCTGTTTACATTTAACATACCGCTTCGCAAGATAAACATGTTTCTCTCGTCTTCTTTACATTTCACACGTCACTTCGTAAGTTAAACAGCTTTCTCTCGTCTTGTTTAAATTTAACACGCTGCTTCGCAAGATAAACATGTTTCTCTCATCTTCTTTACATTTCACATGTCACTTCGCAATATAAACAGCTTTCTTTTGTCTTGCTTACATTTCACACGTAGCTTCGCAAAATAAACATGTTTCTCTCGTCTTGCTTACATTTTACACGTCGCTTCGCACGATAAACATGTTTCTCTCATCTTGTTTACACTTCAATTTTCAAACGTCACTTCACAAGACAAGCAGTTTCTCTCGTCTTGTTTACATTTCACACATCTCTTAGCAAGACAAGCAGTTTTCTCTCATATTGTTTAAATTTAACGCGCTGCTTCGCAAGATAAATATGTTTCTCTCATCTTCTTTACATTTCACATGTCACTTCGCAATATAAACAGCTTTCTTTTGTCTTGCTTACATTTCACAGGTAGCTTCGCAAAATAAACATGTTTTTCTCGTCTTGCTTACATTTTACACGTCGCTTCGCACGATAAACATGTTTCTCTCATCTTGTTTACATTTCAAATTTTCAAACTTCACTTCACAAGACAAGCAGTTTCTCTCGTATTGTTTACATTTCACACGTCACTTCGCAAGATGAACATGTTTCTCTCGTCTTGTTTACATTTCACATGTCGCTTCGCAAGATAAACATGTTTCTCTCGTCTTGATTATATTTCACACATCACTTCGCAAGATAAACAGCTTTCTCTTGTCTTGTCCACATTTCACATGTCGCGGAAGATGGACAGCTTTCTCTTGTCTTGTTTACTTTCACACGTCGCTTTGCAAGATTACCGCGTTTCTCTTGTCTGGTTTACATCTCACTCGTTGCTTCGCAAGATAAACATGTTTCTCTCGTCTTGTTTACATTTCACACGTCGCTTCGCAAGATGAACAAGATTGCTTACAGTTCACAGGTCCATCCTGAAGTTTGGATTATCCGCACGCATTTTGAAAATCTGGTGTCCCGAGTAGGCCGGATAATCGAATAGCTATTATAATGTTTGGTTGATATTTTTCGCGTTCTTCTGCCTCATTACATCACTGCACGTGATTTCTTCGTGTACAATAAATAGCCCAGGAAAGGAAAAGTGCAAAGGCAGGTGCTCGCGAATTTGGAGGTTCCTGGTGTAAAGCGTCATTTCGGTGGGGAGAACTGGTTTTATTGTCATACTGTAAATGTATATTATGTGATTTGGCTAAATGGCTATTACAATTTATAAGTCGTTAACACTGGTACAATTTATGAAGATGATATGACAGTAATTTATGCTAAAAATTTTGTTAGAGCTTTCTTTACTTGATCAGATCTGTCCAGTTGACAGTTTCAGCATTGTTTCCAGATAATTATGTGGTTTCGTAAGATTATAATAGAAAGAATGTCCTGGTAGGTTGATAAACACCGAAAAACAGCTACTCAAATTTTATCATATTCAATCATGGTAACAACAAAATATTTATGGGCCAAGGAATATTCAGTCTGATCAAGGAATTCTTGTTAAACTTCGAAGGTTTCAAAAACAGACTTCTCGACGTTGTCAAGGACTGAAAATCGCTGAAAAAAGTAGATATTTAATTGTCTCATTCTCATTGCCTCGAGAAGAAAATTGAAAGGATTTCGTCAGAATATCGTCTGGTAAGTGAAGCTCAGACGTTATGGAATTTTGTCGGTACACGCTTTTTTTTTATAAGGAACCTACCTCAAGGCCTAGTTCTTGAAGTTCCTTATTTTTGGGCCTCTTTTGAGGCAATTGTAGTTCCAAAAGTTACTTGACAATAAAAGAGAGACATTTGCATGTGAGCAAAGCTCGAGACTACTCAAAGAAACATTGGATACATGCTTAACGACAATTTATGTGATTTTTGACTGCAAATGAATGGCACCGGCTTTCTAATTCTTGATTATTTGCAATGATAAAAGTATTCAACATTCAAAAGTTCCTTTATGATTTTCGCTTTAGTAGTATAAGTTCTTTAAATTTTCGGGCCTTCTACATGTAGGTTCCTTATAAAGTGGTTCCTTATAAAAAAAAAGCGTGTAAGTCTTGAAAGCACATCAGCCTAAGCAAAGCAAGCCTTACTTTTAAGGGTTTTAAGCCTTCAGAACATCCTATTAACCCTGTCCATCCTATGAACTGCAAAATTAGTGTCAGGACATTAATGGAGCCTGTAAAATTACTAATTCTATCCAAAGAAGAAACAGAAGAGGGAAACGTTGAGTTCGATTTAAATTTTTCGATTTCAATTGTTTGCAAACGAGCATCGACACACGTTTTTTTTTATAAGAACACTGAAATTGAAGAAAGCCATGCATTGTTCTTAGTTTTTCCGATTTGAAGGCTCAAAATGTTCTTAACATGTTCTTAATTTTCTTGCTTTTCAAAAAGCTCTTGTTCTTCAAATTAGATGGTAATTGCTACAAAAAGGGACGCATATGTAAAAATATCACATATATTCACAATGATTCATACTTTACCTGTTTTTTAGAGTCGAGAACAGGACAGCTCCACTAAAAAAAGTAAATTCTAATTTGTTTCTAGCTTCACAAAGCCTTGTAATGTTCTTAGCATGTTCTTAACTTTTCAGCCTCTGAAGCCTTATGCTCTTATATACTTTGTTCTTATAAAAAGTGTATGGTTTTAAGCCTTAAAAAGTACAAAGTACTCACTGAAGTGAACATTCAAAATTCCATTATTAATTTAGTAAAACCCTTTAGGAAGAAGCCCGCAACTGCATTGGACATTGAGCTTCATGTAGTTAAAACAACTTCTGGGAGACAGCAGGCGGCAGCATTGAAAATTGAACCTTGTTGCTGATTCGATGGATCTTTAAGGGCTTTCTCTAACAATTTAATGGTCTGAAATTGTCCTCCAGAAATTTCTGGCTGGATAGTGGGTAATAATGATAGTTTTTCATAAAGGAACCAAATGCATCCTTCAAAAATTAAATGTATCACATCAATTTAGGAAGCTTATTTATCCGGTAAGGGTTTGTTATATGCGAGCGAGGACGTTGGAACTGAGTTCGTTTACGTACCCACAGTAA
Organism: Chrysaora quinquecirrha; assembly: GCA_014526335.1. Taxonomy (NCBI): domain Eukaryota; kingdom Metazoa; phylum Cnidaria; class Scyphozoa; order Semaeostomeae; family Pelagiidae; genus Chrysaora; species Chrysaora quinquecirrha. The sequence goes on along the minus strand of JACTAT010000230.1, from coordinate 460,151 downwards.
AGGACAGACAATCGATAACTTGAGAGAGGTGTTTGGAGTAGTTTCGGTCAGAGCTACAGCATTTTCATTTGTAAATGACGGTAAAATCCGACGGTTATAGTTTCTAGGTTATTAATATAATGACTTAGGCCCATAAACTTATTGACCATAAATTCTTTGAATTGATGAAATCAAGTGGTTTACACAGTAATCTCTAGGTCTTATTAAACCGTAGAAACCAGAAGGAAACTAGGAAAACCCTTTACGTTCTAACGGTAGAAGAAACTGTCAAAAATACGAAAAAATATCTGAAGCTGGACCACAAATGTGGTCCATAAAAACGTTTATACCACACTGTTATGTTCCTTGAAATTCGCTTTGCTAGTGAGAAAGCTCATAAAACTGCTAAGAACCTTTCAATAGCGAATTCTCCAAAAGCTAAAGAAATATTTTCAGACTTGACCTCTTTCGTAACCTAATTACGCTTATGTTCACTAACAGAATGCAGTTTACTCTTATCGTTATAGTTAGTAATTAAATTAAGATTGTTAGCTACTAAGATATTGAGCTAGTTACTGTAGCTAGTCAGTTGATTGGAAAGTTAGTTAGTTAGTAAGTAGGTAAGTTAGTTACTTTATTAGTTAGTTAGCTAGCCAGTTATTTAGTTATTTAGCTAAGCCAGTAAAATTGTTATCAAGTGAGATATAGAGCTGGGTAGTTATGTAATCAGTCAGTTTATTAGAGAGTTAATTTGTTTGTTGGTTAGCTAGTTGCTTAGTAAGTAGGCTTGTTACCTAGCTAGTTTATTGACAATTAAGCAAGTTAGTTAAGTAGGTAGCTAGCTATTTAGTTAGTAGGTCAGTTAGTTTGTTAATTAGTTAATTAGATAGTTAGTTAGTAATTTTGGGAATCGAAGACTATGGGAGCATTGAAAAATTTATACAACCATACCAATGTAACACTTATCTGTATCCTATTCTAGGTTTAAAAGATCAAGTATGATCTTGGTTAAACATAACTTGGTATGCTTTATTCTGATTCAGCTCATAGCCTGCTTTACTAGTCAAACGTCTAGCGGTACACGTGCGATTCATCGAGACATCCGACACGATTTCTTCAGAGACGCGAGGGCATTCATTTGCTCCCTACCACCATATCTAATTAATGTGAGGCATCTCAATGATTCGTTAAGTAATACCACTATAAAGGAAAAGTATAAGCGTATGAACAATTACATGCATGGTACTCGAAGCAAGAAAAAGAACTCAACAAGTAAAGAGGCTGCTTGGCGAGACACGTTATATTCTGAATATGAAGCAAACTCTAGCCTGTCTAGCACGACGATCATTCTCAGGAGAATTAACGATTTCTTAAAAATATTGGAAAGTGACAGGTACCCTGCTGACAGAAGACTGTATTTGGACATAAAGTATATGCAGAGGAAGCTATTATGTCCGTCAATGCCCAGGATAAATACTTCGAAGACAACTCAAAAAGGCACAAAAAGGATAGAACGTAGCGTTGATACAAATAGTAGCACACTCTGTCTAAGCTATTGGCAAGGTGATGGATTTTGCGATCTAGGCTGCAACACTGAAGAATTCGATTACGACGACGGCGATTGTTGTTATGAAACTTGTATGGCAAAACTGCGGCGTTATCCATGCGGCTATACGGGATTTCAATGCGTTAAACAATCGAGCGGAATTCCAGCCTGGTTTCAAGGTACTCAACTATGCTTCAGATGGCGAGCAACTGCTGATGCCGCTCAATGTGATTCCAAACCGCGCGGAGAAATCTGCGCGCCACTTGGCAGCATGACCAGATTCTATAGTGATAATACTGATAGCCGTAGAGGCGGCTGTAGACTTGCGTGGAAAATCAAGACCCAAAATTCTCCAGCTTGGTTTAGAGATAAGCTGAAACTTTGTTTTGCAAATCATGCGGACGGAGACGCGTGGCAATGTAACAATGGACGGACAAACACTCAGACATGTGTATCATTGAATCGATGGCTGAAATATATTGATAACACGGACGATCGACCTGGAGGGTGTTATATGTCATGGAAACTTCAATACACTGGTATGTGTGAGCATTTCTTGCATTTTTGTACCTCGCGAAATGATCAAACAAGGGTGAACTCTTTATTAGTGGGTGTGGTTCAGAAATTTTATCTGCCACACCCTGAACCGGGCCCATTTGATTTGCTAGCGACCCTGCAATTATGGTACCAGACCGCCCCTGCTTTCAATGTTCACGTCGTGATGCGTATGAAAACTTGGGCCATAAGATTTATATTTCTTTCATTTTCCAGCATAGAAAATTGAAATTTGTTGTTCTTCTGCAGGGGTTGTACCGTCCTGGGCGAAAACACTAAAGCTATGCTTTTACTGGAGCTCTTCTGAAAACCAATGCGACATGTACGGGGCATCAAATCATCACTGCGCAGCCCTGAATGTTTGGACAACTAATTACAAAGATGACACTGATAAGAGAAAAGATGGCTGCCAGATGGCATGGGGAATTCTAGTATAACAGTTTGATGAGAGATAGAGACATTAAAGCGGACGACAGAAGGGGTATCTCTCTCGAAGCTGCATCTCTCTCATTACTCACGAGCAGTACAAATCAGAACGACTAGGCGTCAAAGATGTAGCTGAACCATGCACCTTGCGTTTAAGGTCTCATCCTGGAGGAGTGGTAGAAAAAATTTAGGTTATCTCTTTAGAAGTAGCATCTCTCTAGCTGGTCAGGAGCAGCATTAATCGTAACGATTAGGCGTCAAAGATATAAACCATAGAAAAGATAAGAAATTGGACATTGACTTTGTGTAAGATATCCGTAGTTGAAGAATGGAAGAAATATCGTAGTTGGGCAGAGAGGGGGCTATCCCTCAAGAGTAGCATCTCTCTAATTGGCCAAGAAAGCACAAATCAGGACGACATTACAGGCATTAAGTCAAGATGTAGTTTAACCATAGAAGGGATAAGGAGTTTTTACCCTGCGTCAAAGGTTCCATCTTGGAGGAATGGTAGAAACGCAAAATAGCCGAGAAGAGAGGGGTTATCTCGCTCGAAACAGCATCTCCCTAGCTGGTCAATAGTAGCACAAGTCAGAATTATTTAGGCATTAAAAATGAAAACTGTAGAAAAGATAACAAATTGGGCATTGAGCTCTTGCATAAAAAATCCTATCTTGGATGTGTAGAAGAAACATCGTAACCAAGGAGTAGAGAGGAGTAACTCCATCGAAGAAGCATCTCTCTAGCTGATCACTAGTAGCACAAATTAGAAGAATTTACAGGTAAAAAATGTAAAACATGGGAAAGATAAGAAGTTGGACATTGACACTGCATCAAAGATTCTATCTTAGAGGAGTGGAAGCCAAAAGTAGCCGAGAGAGGAGTAACTCCCTCGAAGAAGCATCTCTCTAGCTGGTCACTAGTAGCACAAATCAGAAGGATTTACGCGTCGAAAATGTAAAACATAGAAAAGATTAGGAAGTTGGACATTAACCCTGCATCAAAGATTGTATCTCAGAGGAGTGGAAGCCAAAAAGTAGCCGAGGAGAGGAGTAACTCCCTCGAAGAAGCATCTCTAGCTGGTCACTAGTAGCACAAATCAGAAGGATTTACGCGTCGAAAATGTAAAACATAGAAAAGATTAGGAAGCTGGACATTAACCCTGCATCAAAAATTCTATCTCAGAGGAGTGGAAGAAATAAAGTAGCCGAGGAGAGGAGTAACTACCTCGAAGCAGCATCTCTCTAGCTGGTCACCAGTAGCACAAATCAGAACGATAGGGCGTCAAAGATGTGGCTAAACGATAGAAACGATAACAGATTGAAAAAGAACATGATAACGTTTCGATTATTGTAGAAGTACCCTGGATAACTCAGTTTTCGAGTGCAGTTCGTCGATTGCTGTCTTGTTAACCCCCCAACAAAAAGTCTAACATGCGAAAGTTACGCCATGACACAAGTTTGTAAAGCAAATAAAAAAGGAAACTCAATAGACTTTGTTAATGTATTTACTTAAAAGTAGCTTTGGAAGTGTTAATCATTCGAAATGGTGCACTCTGATTGGTCAATCTAAGAGATCGCATAGATTTGATTAGTAGGAATTAAACCTACTTTAAAAAAAAAGTTGGTTTAAATCATTTGAGTGGAAGTAGCTAGAAGGTCGTTCGGAATCGTTCATTTTATAAATTTACGAGGATAAATTTACGATTTCCGTATTCTGGCAAGAAAGATTATCGCTCGATAAGGTTGCTTTAATTGTTTAAAATCTTAGAAACATTGAGGTTTGAATCCTCCCCCACTAGGATAACACCAAAAACCAAAACCCTGTCAGGAAGTTGGGGTCTGTCCATCAGCCGAATAAGAAGGCCTCCACAGGCTTCTGGAGCATATGCATTACCCTTATATGGTCCTCGGTCCTCTAGCCTTTAAGCCCCTAAGTGGCCCTAAAAGTCAGTGACTGGGACAGAGAAAGAATTTCCGCCCCACTGCATACACCCCTTCTGCCCCCGGCCCTCAAGCATCAGCTACGCGTTAACTGCCTGACCACAACAAACACTTTAAAGTCGGTGGCTAACGCACCTAGCTCACCACTGAAGGAAGTGGCAAACGAGAGGAGTAGTAGAAGAAAACAAAGGTTGTAGATGACTTGAAAAGACAAGTTGGCAGAATAAGAGGAAGGAGGGAAGGACAACTTGAAAACCACTGTAAACCTAGCACTGATGATATTAACTGCAAAAGGTCTGCCTCGTGCTTGCCAATTTAACTATTTTATCATCCGGGACATCGCCCCTAAGTATGTGCCCTTCCCATCATCCATAGCAATCCCTTCCGGGGGTAATTAACTGAGATTTAACCCCCTGGCTTAAATCTATATGTAAAAACTGACAAGTGCATCATCATCATCATCATCATGTTTCCATAGCTCGTGGACGGTTCGAGCACTTTGATCACTACACTGTTGTTCTCCATTTCTTCGATCTTTAACTTCTCTGATACAACTTGTAATGCTTTCTCCTGCCCATTACTTGATGTAAGCCAGCCAGGATTTCTTCAGCCTGTCTTGAGGTCTTCTTCCCCTCACTTGATCGCGAATGACGTTGTGTGCGGAGCCCTTGGTTTTCTTGTCACATGACCAAACCATTGTAGTGTAGTTTGACAAGTACACATCATGCATTATTTGTGTCAAAAGCTCCATTCGGATTTCTTGCATGAACATCCTGTATTAATAATTTTCCCTCTATTCAGAATGACCACATGTACTGGCGCAATGCCTTCAGTTAGGGCGATAAAATTTTCCTAAAAAGATCGCCAAAGAAGCAAGTCTATGCCTTGGTTTAATCAAGACTCAGCAAAAACCCACTGAATCTCACACTGAATAACCTCAAGGGGTAAATAAAGTAGTTTCACATCAGATTTTGTCCAATAAGGGCGGTAAATTCCCTAGTCTATGCCTTGGTCATCACCGCGCTCGCAAGATTCTGCGATTCACATGTATACCACGTTAGCAGTTACAAGCCCAGCTCATCCGAATGTCTCCAAACTGTAAAACTTAGAGTAACGAAAAAAAAAAATAAATAATCACAAAGCATTATTTGCTTATAAATATCTGACGACTACATAAAATGATATACAATTTTGAGGTTACAAATCAGAAATAGTTTCTTAAATTTTAGTTGATCTTCGATCCCTTCCAGTGATATACTATGATGACAAAACTAAATAAGCTCAGCATCTTATTGAAATTCAAAATTTCACGTAATAATGTCCTCTATAAATAAGGTTATTTGGTTCTTAAAAGAAGATACAATCCAAAAACAGGATCCGCTTTTCTAGCAAACCCACAATTATATGATCCTGTTCCCAAAGAGGAATGGATCAATGCATATCCGTGTAAACACGCTCGCGAATCTTTAGGCACTACTGTGGTGTACACACACAACGTGGTGGTATTTTTTCGTACTGTGGTGGTATTTTGCGTACTGCGGAGGCATTTTTTGCGTTCTGTGGTGGCTCCGAAATCATAGCAAACATCTATAGACCAAGCAAGAAAATCCAAAAATCCACCACAGAACGCAAAACTACCACCACATCAAGCATAATAAAACACCACAGTAGTTCTTATCCACCCCAGTAGGAAAAATACCACCACAGTTGTGCTTATTCAGCACAGTACGCAAAAAAATACTACCGCAGTAGTCCGCATCCAGCACAGTAGTGCGTATAAAGAGGTTGGTAAAGGAAGGGGGAGGTCAGGATCACGAATCACTGGGATAAAAATGTTTGTCATTCACGTTTCACATAAAAAAATACAGTGCGTTTCGCGGTTCCCGATTAAAAAACATGGTCAATCACGTTTCACGAAAACCTTTTGCCACCTTCTTTCGCGTTTCGCGATGAAATAATATGGTCAATTCTGTTTCCCAAAATACCGTTTACCACCCTCTATAAATTCGCTGTCGTGGTAAACGAAAATCCTATCGTTACCTTTTCGGAGATTTGCTCTTACTCGGATACTGGGGCCTATCTTGGTGTTTTCTACAGTCCCCTCTTCACCTCTAAAATTGTTCATGGAAATGCAAGACAATATACCGAGGAAGAACAGGGGATCCACAGATAATCGTAAAATCATTAAGGCGGATTCCATTCAGTGCATCTTGTCGCGAACACTCATCGTAGTCTACGCTCCTCCACACTTCACCACCCTTACCCTGCTCCAACTACCGCGCTCCACTTTGCGGAAACAGCTGTATGTTGTTGTAATTGTTAGAAGCTGTTTCCGAAAGAGTGGGAGAAAAGTAAGAAGTCTATCGCGAAGGCGACTTTTTGCGAACGACTTCGGATCTGAGCTTGCGTATTTCAAACGAATTCCCTGCTTTCCCTGAGCACGTGAACACAGAAAAAAGTTGGAAGTCTTTCTACTTTTTCAATCGATCGATATCGATCGACGATCGACTGTAAGAGCCAATCACAGCACAAGGAAATAGGAATTCGATCAGATCAACACAAAATAATTAGATTGCGGTCGCTCTCATACTGAATGGAAATTAAAACTTGGTTTCCGATCTAAAAAAGTTGATGAGAAAATGTCGCGCGCGCGACAAAAAGCACTGAATGGAAATCCGCATTTACTCTGTAATGTTAACACGCCAGCCAAGCTCTATATACAGACAAACACACTACTAACATATGATAGTTATCACAATCATGTTTACTTAAATTTTAGTTACCTCAAACATCACACATGACAAATATATTGAAACATACAGGTTATATCCATTTCTAAAGAACGCGCCACTAAGAAACGCATTTTTCCAAAACCAGAATGTTCATCTCATGAACATCGTAGCAGTTTTCTGTACAATTTGACAAAAAGGCCATAACCTTTTAAGCTAACGTAAAATGGCATCACTTTTCATACCCAATTTTATGGAAAATTTATCACTGTACATGTTACAAAGTTCAGGAGGCTTGTGGGCGGAGCCCAAGAAATATTTTTTGCTGACCATGCCTCTACTTTGGATATTAATGTGGCCAACGCCCTTTTAGTGCAACAAAATTTGTTAGAAAAGACATAAAATGGTTATTTTTCATAATCTGAATCAAAAGAGCTGGTAATATCAAGAGGTAATATCAAGGAATTAATTAAAAGAGGTAATATCAAGGAATTCGTTTTTGTGCTTACAGAAACTAAAAACATCTTGCACTAAAACCTTTTATCACTGCAGATTTTTAATGTTTATCACTGCACAAAACCATTTTATCACTGCACAAAGTGGTCATCACTGCACCTTAAAATTACGCATGACACTTTAAGAAGCTTGTATAACAGGAGTGTGATTATGCTAAGTGCACGACGAAATACGAAGCGCAGAATGAGATTCAAAAAAGTTTTGTTTTGTATTTTTACTCTTATAATTTGCTTCAAAAGGCTAGTGCCCACCAAAGGGTGCATGTTCAGGCAGCCACACCAATGAACCATAAAGTTTCTGAAATTATTTATTTTACTAGTGTTTTGATTGCCCTACTCATAACTCTTAATGTTCTGTATGATTTTCGCCATTCCTCAGTTACTTATCGTGCTATGAAACGATTCTTCAGAATGATTATTTTTCTTAATAAGTCACAAGAAAGATTCAGTACCCTACAGAAAACAATATATATCTACCTAAGAAAGTTTCAAAACTGGCCCAAAATTGAGTTTCTTATTAAAAATAAATATTTAGCACAAGTATTTACCCCAGGAGGGGCACTCAAGACTTCTGCATAAGGGGCGTCAGTCCGATATTTTTGGGTAGGTTTTTTCCCTAATACTGATATTTTTGGGTCAGCAATTTTAGAAAGGCCAAGATGATGTTTTTGGGTTGCAGATCAGAAAATATCTGCGGAAGAAGGAAGAATAGAGCTATTTTTATGATATTTTTGGGTCTCTGAAGGAAGTTCTAATGATATTTTGGGTCACCAAAAGTTTTGCTGATATTTTTCAGGGTTTTGGAAACATTTTGGACTAACGTGCCCATATGCAAAAGTATCGAGTGTCCCCCTGGGGTATTCACTTGAACTGTACATACGTCAATATTTCAAGCATTGAGCTTACTGGGTCGGTGAATTCTAAAATGTGTATAAAACCTACATTGGATGCTCTTAAGTTGAGATTTTCTCTGTTTTGATACATCTAGTTTCTGTTGGTTCAGTTTCTTAGTGGCAGTTCTTACTGCTTAAATATTGTTAACCATACCCCACAGCACTATAAAAGGCAGTTGGCCCGAGTTTACCGGCCTAATTACAATAACCAGTAGAAAAATACGAGAAATACCTTGATAGAAAAATCCGATTGAATAATCTTTTCTTCGTTAAGTTCTTTTCTGACATTTTTACTTCCAGCAGAAAGGTTCCATCTTAAAACTGCACTTTCATGAGACGTTTAATTTGCTCATAAGACAGGAACATTGTTATGTTCCATATTCCAAGACGAGTAAAAGCCGGAATGAATCTGCAGGAGAAGAAGTTAGAGAAATGTGAGTCGAGACAGACTGCAAGGGATGGGCTCATTTTCAGTTGCATTATTCAGAAAATATATTGCTAAAAATCTGCCGTTCCAACACTCTTTTTTTCAAATACACGCTTTTTTTATAAGGAACCATTTTATAAGGAACCTACATATACTACTAAGAACTTATACTACTAAAGAGAAAATCACTAAGGAACTTTTCATTGTTGAATATGTTTATCACTACAAACAATTCAGAATAAGAAAGCCTGTTCCATTCATTTGCAGTCGAAAATCTCATAAATTGCATGTATCAAATGTTTCCTCGAGTAGTCTCGACCCACGCTAGCGAATCTATAATCACTACTGTGGTGGATAATCACTACTGTGGTGGTACTATTTGCATACTGTGGTGGCAGTTTTGGCGTACTGTGGTGGATATTCACTACTTGTGGTGGTTTACTATTTGCTTTAATTTGTGGTGGCAGTTTTGGCGTACTGTGGTGGATAATCACTACTTGTGGTGGTTTACTATGCTTGCGGTGGTGGCAGTTTTGGAGTACTGTGGTGGATAATCACTACTGTGGTGGTACTATTCGCGTACTGTGGTGGTAGGTTTTGCGTACTGTGGTGGATAATCACTACTTGTGGTGGGCTATAATGCTATATGAGGTGAATACGAAATCATAGCAAAACTCTATAGATCAAGCAAGAAAAAAGCACAAAATCCACTACAGTACGCCAAAACTGCCACCACCGCAAGCATAGTAAACCACCACAAGTAGTGATTATCCACCACAGTACGCCAAAACTGCCACCACCGCAAGCATAGTAAACCACCACAAGTAATGATTATCCACCACAGTACGCCAAAACTGCCACCACCGCAAGCATAGTAAACCACCACAAGTAGTGATTGTCCACCACAGTACGCCAAAACTGCCACCACAGTATGCAAATAGTACCACCACAGTAGTGATTATCCACCACAGTAATGATTATAGATTCGCTAGCGTGCGACCTTGCTTAAATGCAAATGTCTCTGTACGGTAGTCATTAAACTGTATGTGCAGTTAAAATTAAGGAACTATTAAGGAACTTAAGGAACTACAATCGTCTCAAAAGAGGTAAAAAAATAAGGAACTTTAAGAACTAGGCCTTGAGCTTGGTTCTTTATAAAAAATAGCGTTTAAGGTTCATCGTGACTGCCCCCGAGTGTAATATGCGTTTGTGTACCCCATGCAAAAGTGCCCCCTTCGAAACAACACGACGCATTTCAGTTACTGCTGGGCAACCTTCGTGTCACTGAAGCCTATTTGCCTTTCAATGAAGCTGTTGAAACACGTCGCAAAGTCGGAACGGTACCGTTATGAAAATTCAGACATTTTCCCAGAGAAAGCTCCCGGACCCCACCTGATGGGCGATGGGGCCTTTGTACACACGTCTTTGTCACCGTCAGCAAATCCTACTTTATCAATCTCCCCCGCCTCAAGCAGTAAAGCCCCTAGGGACGCCCTTGGTGTAGACTTTGCCTACTGCAGACTGCGGCAGCCTTATGTCCATTAAGCAAAGTAGTAGATTCCAAACTTTTCTTCAAGCTGAGGCCACGTCTAACTGTTATACGGCAGTGATAAAGAATACCCTTTTGAAACACGTACGTTTAATACCCCAATAGAGACCTAAAATTTTGGCACGGTTTCGGGACAATTTAGAGACGACCTTCAATTGACTGTAGGAAAGACTAATGCCTATTTCCACTCCATTCACATTAGCTGTTTGCTAGCGAATTCGCAGTTCCCCGCTCGCTTGCGAACAGAATACAGCCTTCGTGATCAATTTTAGGCGATAAACAAAGTAAAACTTTTGCGAAAAATTGAGCTTGACTTTCAGTGGAAATCAAAATCGCTTCACGTTCGCCATTTTTTGATGGCTAGCGAACAGCGAAAAGTGAATGCGAACGAAATGGAAGTGGGCCTTTACAGATATACTCAAAATCAATAAGAACACAGTTTGTCCCTAAGTTTTAAGGACTGTTTAGGGAAAGAATAGGGTAAGTTTATGGTCACGTTTAGGACAAATTAGGTTTAGGGTCGATTTGTTTTACTGTGCAGCTGTACAGGAAAAGGTTTTGCAACAGTATGGGATGCTCAGAGCCAAGAAAAAGTTACGGTTACACGGTCATTGACCGGAGGAAGGTCAGTTAGAACAAAAGAAAATCTGATGCCACACCTAAGACACGCGCATTTTTCATTGTTTATTGAGGAAGGATTTCAGCTAGGGGTATTTTGTCTGGAGGAAGGTTGAACACTTTTCTGGACTCTGGGGATGCTCTTCAAAGAGGGTCCTGAAGGGGGGTGTCTAATCCCATTTCCTAGTCGATTTTTCTTCAAAATCCCATTTCCAGTCTTCGAAATCCCATCCCCAGTCTACCGTATGTTCAAATTAATATACTTAATTTCCACAACGACAGTGTGATCTGCTAAGGATTGGGGACTAAATTTTCAATGAACTGATATGTTCAGTCTGCGTGTAAAGATGTAGAAAGGTCTGAAAAAATGTTATTTATTACATTTTCAACATTAACAGCTACATTTTTATTCAAAACTACTTATTAAAATTCATTTTTTATGTGTTTTTAGAACGACAAAAAGCGAATCCCATTCCCATCTGGTGTTCTGTTCCCCATTCCCAGGGGACGTAATTCCAGTCCCAGTACATCCAATCCCAGTATCCCAGCCCAAATTCAGGCCAAACCCATTCCCATTTTACCCCTTCAGGATCCTCTTCAAAGCTGTAAGAGTATGTCTGAAAAAGGTTGGAATACTGGAAAACGTGACATATGCTTCTACGGTTCTATGCCGATATGCCGAAAGATAAAAAACTCCTTGGTTGAAAGACGTTCTACAATATCTATGAATATCGTAGAAGAATATCTATGAACATTTTGTGTAGTCCTGGAGGGTCTATCTAACGGGCTGAGTCGTGGTTATGAGTTGCTTTATTTGGGCGCCCATTGTAAATGTGAACACAAAAAATGCTATTTGCGAGAAAGTTGCATGGCCCTAGAAATTTCGTCCATTTTTTCAGCCTCTATTTATAACCTTACTCCATATAGCTAGCCATGTGCTTCGTGTTACGAAATTTAGTTCGTCTTGCTCTTCCCCATCGGGTACTTTTTCTAAGTATTAAAAGGCTTGAAAATTGCGAGAAATAGCAGAATTTTTGGACATCTTAAAAGCTTTTTCCGTCTGAAACTCCTCAGAGTATAAACGTCCAAACAGACGAAAACAATTGATTAAATTCGAAGTAATAACGAAATGCACCAAACAGAAGGTGAATATGAATCGGTATTGTGTTCTGAACACCACCAGCTCACAGTATACAGCGAGATGACCAATGAAACTTACAGAAGAGTTCAAGTGAGAAAACGAACTCTTTCTGTTTACATAGAACCAGCCTGTTGGTTTTGACGTAGACAGACTCCGAAACGATTCTAACTACTCTTACTTACTTTTCCTATATTTTGATGTCATTGAGTATTTAGAGGAAAAAGACGTTTTCAGCGAGTGAATAGTATAGTGGAAGCAATTGTGATGAAGTTGTTACTACTAACCCTTTATAGAAAGCCGTTGGACCATTTTGCTTGAACATTTTGACAGCACATTCGACCGGATTCTTGTACTGCCCAGGGCCGGAGTTCATGAATCTCGTCTTAACAACATCAATTGGCGAAGCGACAATCGTCGTGATCAATCCAGCGCCGATCGCAGCCGCCAGATGACATGGGACGTTATCATCCATCCACTTCTTATACAATATGTATGATTTGATGATGTCATAGACGACGATCTCGGTGGAGTTGACAACGCTGAGTCTTGCAACATTAGGCGTGACACCCTTCCAGAGACCTCTCATACCCTCTGTCTTAGCAATGGTGTAGTATGCATTCAGCGTGCCAGTGTATATGGATTTCTGACCAGCAGCTTGGAAGCGAATTTTAACGACTTCAGTCGGTTGGAAGAACAACACAGCGGCAGTTGCGGTAGTGCAGCTTGCCAATACTTTGGTAATGACTTTTGGCTTGTTTCCAACACTGTTGTCTCCATAGAAACGTTTGACGTGATCATAGAGACCAATCCGTACACCACAGAAACACATCTGACGCTGAACACCAGCTGTGATACCAGAGTAAAGACTTCTTACTCCTTCATCCTTTGCTACTCTGAATATTGTATGAAGCATTCCACGGTACTTCAGCGCTTTGCGTCCGGTACCAATGGTTTTCTTGTTTTCACCTTGGATCTTAGTAGCAAAGAATAATCTTTCAAAAAGGGCAAGCAATGCAGAATGGGGACGATCGATTCAGGGACGCAAATGGGGACGCAAAGTCGCCCAATTATTTCTATCGGGAGCTACGATTTTCTTAGAAGAGGTAAACAAGCCAATGATTAAGGCAACCACACCTACATCCACACCCCCCGAATAGAAGCCCAAGGGCCTTAAAATCATTTCTTCTGCTAGTGTTCTGCTATGTTTCATTAACAACAGTGAAAAATCTCTCTTTTGGCGAAAATAGTTCTCCTGATTTTTAACTTTCTATTCAGTGGAACCAGTACCATCAAAGAAGGGGGTCCAGCAGGGTCAGAGGTCTGGGACCCAGGCTGTGAAGGGCCCATGAAAATTGAAATTCTCTAAATTTTCCCCCTTATGAAATTTCCGAAAAGCCCTGTACGATTACATTACCCCAGGGCCCAGAATGGGGAGGTCTGTTTAGATATTATTGTGTTTATTTATTCAAGAACATCAGTCTGTTTGGCACATTCTCATTGGTAGTGTCCTGGAGTATATAATCTAACAAAAGTCTGTTTACCAAGAAATTAAGGAACATACATTAAAGGATATTATAGAATCATTTCTTGGAAACAAAAACATGAAGCTTTCCTGATTAGATGTTCAAAATAAACTTGAGAATTGCATTTTTGAAGGAAATCTGATAAAAAATTCATTGGATTTGTGAATAGACAATGGTTTATTCAGCCACAAAGGTTCAAAACAGATTAAGTATAGCCAATGTCATCATTGTCAATTGAAAATGTATCTTACAGAGTTATTTGCTATTGACTGTCCTTGTATTGAGAAGAGAACCATCTTTTTCTCATGAACAATGATAACAGATAGTGGCAATATTTGAGTAAGGATGACTGAAAGAATAGGTCTCATCAGTTCATGGCCTTAGGTTTGCTTAGCTGTTAAAAAACTGAGCAATGAAACCATAAACCCATGTTCTTTAAGGAATAAACTAAAACTATTTGCAATGGCCCATAATAAGAAACAGTAATTTGTACGCTGTCTCATAAGAAGCTTTCTTTCGAGATAAACCTTCCCACACATTTTGCAATCTCAAAACATTGAATATGTTCATTTTATTTATTAGAAATCATTTAACACCAGAAACTACAGAAGGCTATAGAGAAAAGGCTTTTCAGAAAATTAAGAAAGCTTTCTGTGATGCAACTAAAATATAAGAAACTTTAATTACTTTTGAAAATTCAACAAAATTAATATTATGCTGTTTCAGAACACCTATAAACAAAGACTAGATGCTTTGATGAGATCTTGTGCAAGCAGGACAGCACAATGTTTATTTTTTCACCTGTTTGATTTTTCCAATCAAGCACGCAAGCAAGAAAGCAATCTTCATTTTTTAACACAGATTGGGGTTCTGGCTGCTATCTAGCTAGGGTGGCCCTGATGTGGACCTGCAGCTTGTGCCCGAGTCCTTTGTTCTAGATAGAATACCCTGGGTACACATTTACCTAACTTGGAAGGATGGACAGCTGCAGGTGATTGTAGGCTTGTGGAAAGTGATACAGAAAGATTTGAACCCATGATCTCACAACTTGACCATTTGGCCACACCAGCCCTAGTGTCTACTCTACATCCCAGGGGGGGATTTGGTATAGGTAAGTGATGGGGGGTATGCTTTGTTGGTTTTAGAGGAGATCCTGTGTCTGACCCCCATCACATATCAATCCCCTTCATTGGCTCTGCATGCAGGGTTTGCAGATGGTTAGTGATGGTTTTGATGTGATGGCCCTCCCTGTTGTAATAAGGATGGCACATGTGATCAGTGCAAGGGGCTGTGGAGTGGAGGAGAACAATAACAAAACAAAGAAAAAATGGAATATGCAAAACCAAACATTAAATTTTACATTCTTTACCTGCAACCTGACTTTGGCAGTGTCAATGGGAATCGAGATCAGTTCTGCAACAGAAGCACCCAATCCAGCACTCGTCATTTTCTTCAGTACATTTTTCACATCTCCTGTGTTTGTCATTACACTTCCCACATTTCCAACGTTTGCTACTGTTATTTCTTCCTTCATTTTGAAATTCCTTGTTCATTGATCCGATCTTGATGTATGAAAAGAAATTGGGTAATTAAGAAATATAAATGTAATGACCAAAGTAAAAAATTATTTTGTGGGCAACTTGATTGAGGTTCATTTAAATTTGTGGCAGAGTGGGGAAATGTTTGCAGGATTTCGATTTCAGGGCCTAATTAACAAAAACTGAAAATACCAGCAACACAAGGCAAAATAGAAGGGCACATGGAGAAAGCGAGCTAAATTTTATTTTACGGATGTGTTAAAATCTCCATGACAGCGAAAAGTGCCACAGTGGAATGGCTTCTGTACCTGCCTGTGGTTTTGCAAGGCCTACAAATACATTTCATTAAATTTTGCAAATATATACGCATTTCTGGTATCCATAAGAATTGTTAATAAAAAGTGAATCCATTAATTAGGATAGCAGATGTAAAAGCATACCCTTTTCCTGAGTTGCTGTATCTCGATTGAAAACACGAGAGCAAGATTTCGCAATGAATTGCACACACTGCCACTGGCTGCCACGTTGCACGGACTAAGGAGATTGGGGAATGGATTTATCACAGAAAGATGAAGGCTTCAGCTTCTCTTCTTGCTTAACTTCAAATCAATTCTTGTATACTACGAAAATCATGCACAAAGATAACTTTGAAGTGAGCAAAATAAAGACACGCCAGGCAGCAGCCCACCATCAGCCTGCT
Source organism: Chrysaora quinquecirrha (assembly GCA_014526335.1). Classification (NCBI taxonomy): domain Eukaryota; kingdom Metazoa; phylum Cnidaria; class Scyphozoa; order Semaeostomeae; family Pelagiidae; genus Chrysaora; species Chrysaora quinquecirrha. The sequence continues at coordinate 444,072 of JACTAT010000230.1, read as the reverse complement.
TGAATGCAAAAAATCAACATTGCCACGGTGGATGGACTAGTCAGACCCGGAGAGGTGTGTTCCAGAAAATAACCAATCAAATATCGAGGAACTGTCACGTGATAGACCACTTTCTTCCTGTGTATTGCGTCATTTTTTAATGAACCAATCAGATTTCAGAACAGGTATCATCTAGTGACCATACTTTATTGCGTGACTACCAATCAGAGTAAACGAAATACTAATAAACAACGTCTGATTGGAACAATAATCCATTGTCTGTTCTTGAGTTGACTGCTAGGTTGGGGGTTGTCTGGAGCACAGCAAAGAGTGGAAAAGGTGGAGGGAGATGGACACCCAATCAAAAGATGCCTGTGACATTCAACTTCCTTTCTTCAAATTTCTTTGGATCTTTGCTACTAATAACCCAATGTTTTTAGTTTCGTTTTACTGTTGCAAAATCGCAAAACAACTTATTCTTACAGCAATTTCCGCAACCTTTGCAAGCATAAAAACCTGATAAAATCTGTCTGACCTAGCGTTGCTGCTGTTGCGTGGCCGGAATAGTTACAAACAGCAGCTTGCTTCACGATGTTCCATTGTTCCCTTTTAGTTCTGGCCATGTTCCCATGTTCCCTAGAACTTCTAAACGACCCTCATCATTGTCGAGTTGCATAACAGTAGAAAATCTTAGTAATTTTCTCAATCACTGTGACAAGGAACGTTGCCATTAAGTTGTAGAGGAAAATCGCACAATGTAACAATAGCTGTAAACACCCCTATTTCTGCAACAACGGAAGCCGTTTGTGAACCGTCTGATTCGAAAATGCCTTGAGTCTTTCACTAGGCAAGACAGTTTGCAGAGAAAGCTTCAATGTGCAACACTAGTTGTAAATACACCTATTTCTACAACAACGGAAGCCCTTTAGCATTGCTACCTTCAACGCGTGGCACAATTTAGGATGCTGCAAGTTGCAGGAAATCATTGCAGCTTGAACCGTCTGATTCGAAAATGCCTTGAAACTTTCTCTAGGAAGGTCAATTTGAGGAGAAAAATTGCAATGTGTGCAACACTAGCTGTGCAGACCCCTATTTTTACAACAACGGAAGCCCTTCAGCATTGCAATCTTCAACGCGTGGCACAATTTAGAACGCTGTAAGTTGCAGGAAATCATTGCAGCTTGAACCGTCTGATTCGAAAATGCCTCGAAACGTTCTCTAGGCAAGAAAGTTTGCAGAGAAAACTTCAATGTGCAACACTAGCTGTAAACACCCCTATTTCTGCAACAACGGAAGCCGTTTGTGAACCGTCTGATTCGAAAATGCCTTGAGTCTTTCACTAGGCAAGACAGTTTGCAGAGAAAGCTTCAATGTGCAACACTAGTTGTAAATACACCTATTTCTACAACAACGGAAGCCCTTTAGCATTGCTACCTTCAACGCGTGGCACAATTTAGGATGCTGCAAGTTGCAGGAAATCATTGCAGCTTGAACCGTCTGATTTGAAAATGCCTTGAAACTTTCTCTAGGAAGGTCAATTTGAGGAGAAAAATTGCAATGTGTGCAACACTAGCTGTGCAGACCCCTATTTTTACAACAACGGAAGCCCTTCAGCATTGCAACCTTCAACGCGTGGCACAATTTAGAACGCTGTAAGTTGCAGGAAATCATTGCAGCTTGAACCGTCTGATTCGAAAATGCCTCGAAACCTTCTCTAGGCAAGAAAGTTTGCAGAGAAAACTTCAATGTGCAACATTAGCTGTAAACACACCTATTTCTACAACAACGGAAGCCCTTTAGCATAGCTCCCTTCAACGCGTGGCACAATTTAGAACGCTGTAAGTTGCAGGAAATCATTGCAGCTTGAACCGTCTGATTCGAAAATGCCTCGAAACCTTCTCTAGGCAAGAAAGTTTGCAGAGAAAACTTCAATGTGCAACATTAGCTGTAAACACACCTATTTCTACAACAACGGAAGCCCTTTAGCATAGCTCCCTTCAACGCGTGGCACAATTTAGGATGCTGCAAGTTGCAGGAAATCATTGCAGCTTGAACCGTCTGATTCGAAAATGCCTTGAATCTTTCTCTAGGCAAGACATAGTTTGCAGAGAAAATTTCAATGTGCAACACTAGTTGTAAATACACGTATTTCTACAACAACGGAAGCCCTTTAGTGTTGCTACCTTCAACGCGTGGCACAATTTAGAATGCTGCAAGTTGCAGGAAATCATTGCAACTTGAACCATCTGATACGAAAATGCCTTGAAACTTTCTCTAGGAAGGTCAATTTGCAGAGAAAAATTGAAATGTGTGCAACACTAGCTTTTCAACACACCAATTTCTACAACCATGGATGCCCATGAGCATCGTTACACACAACGCCTCGCACAATTAAGAACACTTTGAGTTGCAGGAAATCATTTCAGCGTGGACCATCTGATTCGAAAATGTCTTGAATCTTTCTCTGGGCAAGACAGTTTGCAGAGAAAATTTCAATGTGCAGCACTAGTTGTAAAAAAACCTATTTCTACAACAACGGACGCCCTTTAGCATTGCTACCTTCAACGCGCGGCACAATTTAGAACGCTGTAAGTTGCAGGAAATCATTGCAGCTTGAACCGTCTGATTTGAAAATGCCTTGAAACCTTCTCTAGGCAAGCCATAGTGCAGAGAAAAATCGCAATGTTCAACACTAATTTCATATGGCAAATTCATTTACAGAAGTATAATAGTCTTATTATGGTAGCTAGTTATTGGTGTCCAATGCCTCTATGTAAGGTCAGTTCCCCACACTACCAACCATCGGTAGTATTGTGTATCGCTAGTGTTACTTTCAGTAATACACTTTTTTTTTAATAAGCAACCGCTCAATAAGCAACTGCGGCTGAACTGACCCTAACATTAAGCAACTTGAGGGCTCAATGGAATTCTGTAAGCAGCTAAGAAGTCAAACAACCAAGCTTACACGTTTTTTTTTATAAGAAACACCTTTATAAGGAACTCGAGGCTGAAAATTCCCAAAAATTAAGGAACTTTAAGGAACTGTCGAGGCTCAGATGAAAAACTAAGAAACTCTTTTTTAAAGAACAAGACGGTTTGTACGAAAAAGGAACAGAAGTACAATGTATTTCCTATCGTTCTTCCCCAAAAGGCTCCATTTATACTTAAAGTTAGGAATGAAGAACAGTTTATATGGATTTGCTGTGAAAATTAGTATTTATACATATCCCACGACAAGGTACAGTATAAGGAACTTTCAGCCTCATTTTGTTGAAAAATTAAGGAACTCCAGCCTCAACTCAGACCAAAGGTTCCTTATAAAAAAAACGTGTATACGCTTCCTTGATGTTAGAAAAGTGTTTGTTTTGCATATTGAAGTTCTTTAGCTAACGTTTTTCCACTCACTGTCTCCCAAAAGTCGTGTTGTAGGCCTAACAGTTGACGATTTTGAACCGCAAAGTCAGGGGTCGTTGTTAGGTAAAAAAGGTTAAGCAACTTTTCAAGCAACTTTGAGGAGTGAAATGTCTAAAATTCTAAGCAACTTTGAGGGCTGGACGAAAGTCAAGATGCTTATCAAAAAAAAGGGTATGTATCTTCATCCTCTCATCTTCGGCCTTGGTAATCCCTGTTAGAGATGCCGATTTGGGAGAGGGAGTCAGCCCATCCTTAAAAAACTATCCCAGCTTGGGAGTTCTACTTGGACAATGCCCGGGTATGGAACGCCACAACTGCCTTAGGTGCACAAAATGCTTTACATTCGGTGCATTTATCGGGTCAGGCTGTGGTTTCAAAGTTTGGCCATGTGTTTATACCACAAGGAGCTGTATCCAACGCTTTTAGTACAGTGAATAATGCACTATTTGAGCATCTTGTGCAATGACTTCGCAATTGTTTGCTGTCCCTGCAGCGTGATATGCTGTGTGTTTATAGATTATTGCTATCGTTAACAAATTTGATGCAGTGGTTAGACCATTTGATGATGTGCAGTGATCACTATGTGCTCCTACCATTTGATGATGTGGAGTGATCATCATGTGTTCCGACAATTTGAAGATGTGATTTATCATGATGTGCTCAAATCATTTGATGATGTGCAGTGATCATTATGTGCTCCGACCATTGGCTATTACTAAAAGGGAGAATGGGGAATCGGGAAAAGGAATCCAGGAATAAAGCAATAACTACAGAAATGAGTGTGAGAAATTTCGTTGCTGTTCTATTCTTTAATATGGGTACCATACTTATAGAATTTATTGGTAGACATGGGTGGGTTTGGAAAAACCGGGCGGCACGTCTAGTCTTTTCAACAATGAAGTACCCCCCCGGGCGCCACAACTGCCTTAGGTGCACAAAATGCTTTACATTCGGTGCATTTATCGAGTCAGGCTGTGGTTTCATAGTTTGGCCATGTGTTTATACCACAAGGAGCTGTATCCAACGCTTTGTAAAGCAACCTGCGTTTATAATGACACTTAATATAGGCATGTTCCCCTCACATGAGTAGGATTTTGTGGGTATGGAATCAAATTTTCTTAACATTAAGTACATAAATGCATACTAAAATCATCTGTGTTGCTGAATGTTTAAATCAATACCTCAAAGTGGGGCTGATTTGTAACAACTCGGGGGCATAACCCTGTACATTTCAGTAACAAGTAACCCCCCACGGGGACTAACAACTAATTGATTCGCAAGAAGTGGTTTTGCGCAGATTTGAATAAGCCCAAAATCATGAATCAAGAGACAAAACTATTTGTTACTAAAAATTCTTCGACCATCCCAAATTGAAGTTATAACATCTACAATTTATCATGCATACTGTTATTAATCAGTATATAACAAAATCCCAATAAAATTTAATACATCAGTATCAAATACCCACACAATATGAAATAATATTTCTCAAATGTAAAATAGAAAATGTCGAAACTAATAAAGTAAATGAGATTGATGAATTCGTTATTTTTTATGCAGTAATACTCAACTCACGGTTCTGCTTCGATCGATTGTCAATTTCTTCGTATGTCTGCGCTACTGGGTTGTTAAGTGTTGCGTTGAATGTTCCCTTGAGCACTGTATGTCGCACAAGTGGACTTAGCTGCAAAAAAGCAAACAGAATGATAAAAAAAACAGCCGTTTGTTATAGTAAATATCTTTCTAATGCCCACTGTTGTGAACCATCGCTATTATTTCTCTCCTCAACTCAAGGCAGCGAACATCAGCTGTCACTGACTCGATGCGCTTGGACTCTTCTAACCGGCACAAGCGCGGCGGTAAATTGTAGGTACAGGAAACATGTATTCCGAAAATCCTTCCATTTTTAGAATCGTGGTATAACGGTGTCTAGTATGCGGATTAAGGTTCAAGTTCAAGTAGCGGTACAAATTTTCAGCGTTTGGTAAAAGAACGGTCCCACCATCCACGTTTGATATTTTGATATATTCCGGTAGGCCTATTCTTAAAATCGGCACTAAAGGCGTGATTATATGACAAAAAGGTCCGGTCTAGCGAGGACGGAGCGTTTGCCAAGATCTTATTCTTGCAATGACAAAACTCGAGTTGCGATTACGTGAGAAAATTTCGCTAGACAGACCTATGTCGGATAAACTCATCAGCAGAATTGGTATAAAAGCTGTTGTGTTTTTGAAGCCTTGGCGGCATGTCCCAAACTCAAAACCTGATCAAGTGCCCTGGGGCGAAAATACGCAACAAAGTTTGAATAAAAGCTTTGTCTTTAGGTTGAGAAGAATACAGCAAGCAACAAGCGATGAGGCAAAAACGGAAAAACATGCATGAACTCAGGAGGCTCTCACTTATGCATGAGTAACAGATTCCTATGCCTGGTTTCCAATTGGTTGCTGGTTCCTGTCATTGAATCTTTAAGGCCTGTTTCTATGGGCAAAATCATCCCACCTTCCAGCCCGTCAGCTGAGCATTGGGAAGAAATTTTCAAGAGTTTACATGTAGAATTCCATCCCACCTTCCAGCCACTTGTCTCATATTTCCGCTTTTGTTTAATTTTTGAGACAATAGGATTATGTCTGGCGCTTGCGCATAATGAGCAATTTTATCCCACCGTCCAGCTTTCATCCCACCTTCCAGCGTTTAAATGAGAAAATTTCATCCCACTCAGGTGAGATCCCACCTCTAAACGAGTGAGATCTCACTTGACCGGGATGAAACGTTTTCCATATAAACAGAAGATGAAAATCACAAAGGTTTGTATTGGAAGGTGAGATCTCAGCTCTCAGCTACAGGGCTGGAAGGTGGGATGACTTTCCCCATATAAACAGGCCCTTAGAATGGGTTGCTTAGCTGTCGTTAAAAACCTGTATATACCTTTCCTATGCATATAACTTGATGGGCATA
>JACTAT010000230.1:411303-429406 GCA_014526335.1 Chrysaora quinquecirrha | reverse complement strand
TTTTACCATATAGGTAAGACAAAGACTGCCTTCAAATCCCTCTTTGTAGATATCTTAAGTTTACTTACGTAATCAATTGGAGCTTTCGGCTTTGGCTTGAATGGGTCATACTGCCCAGGGCCAGGCCCATGATAACCTAGAAAAGCATAACAAAATCATGAAATAGATACTATCGACAAGGAGTACAGTTGACATCCGCTTTCTCCACTTCCAGCTATCTCGAACATTCGCTATCTCGAACGTTTCTCCATTCCCCTCATTTTGGTATAGGAGTTTGAATAGAGCATTCGAACGCCCGTTATCTCGAACATTCGCTGTCTCGAACCATTTTAGTCTTTTAGATTTCCCACGGGGTTCCCATGGAGGAAAATCTGCTTTTATCTCGAATTTTACCAAATTTTCTGCTGAATTGGAATTGGAAGAAGAGGAGCGAAGTGATATGGTGCCCTTTTTTTACAGTAGACGAAGCTGAGAAGCCCGAACGGGTTGCCAGTATCAGAGCCTTACCATGCTGCTGTCGGAAGAAACAGTTTGATCGATGATGATTTGTTCATAGAGAAATGGGTACAAGGGCTGGACAGGAAGAAAGTAGCTCTGCTCGTTCATAACTGTCTTTCCCACCTAGAGGTGTTGCCTCTAATCTCTGCCTGTTTATAGCGCTGATGTGCTTAATCACCATTATCTCAAGTTCAGCGATATAGGGAAGAAATTATTCGACAGATAACTGACTTTTTCTGCTTTTTCGATTAACTATAATAGGGCATCCGTTATTTCGACGATTTGCTATCTCGATCTCGAACAAATTCCAGTTTCCCTTGAGAGTTTGAGATGCCAATCGTACTTTAGTGTCATAAAATCGATTCTTTGAACCATGAGATTCCATTTCTTTGGACGAGCTTAAATGATGATGCTAAAGTGCTGGCAATCAGTTGAACATTGAAGTGTTAGTTGTTGTGCTCTTTTACATACAAACTAGCCTTGATACCCGCCAATGTCAGGTTGAATTTTTCAAAACTTTCCGTAGTGAAATTTTTGAATGAATAACAATGAATTTGCATCTTGTTGATTAATATGATGACATCCTTATAAATATTACGGCTTTCTGATTAATATGACGTCACAACAGTTTCTCAAAATTCACATCCCGCTGCATTTTTTGCAATAATACTTTATACTATTGCAATCCAAAAACATTAACTCTATACGTTTTTGGAAATTTTTTTCACCAAGGACACTCTCTGGGAAATGCCGATTACAAAGATACCTTTAGCTTGCTGTGCATAGAGTGGTTCTTGATTGGTTATAACCGAACATGCACACAAACATGCATTTATGCAAACAGTTATATTTTACATACTGTATATCGATAAGCATAAAATAGATTTTTGATCAATAGTAGTAAAACCAGTTGGGAATTGATAAAAATAATGAAGTGCAATTGTAGCTCAATCAAACATTATTTAAAATTGAAACCTTTGATATCTTTTCTAGTTGAAGTCATTTTCCCAAAATGAATCCCTCTATATTTTTGAACTGCAGAAGTTTCATCCTAAAATAATGAAGAATGTCTTGCATCAAATAACCCGTTATGATTAAAGAGTTAAAAAAAATCGAATCTTCATTTGTTTCAGCAAAAATTATGTGGTTGTTGCTTTAATGATTGTGTAATTTTAATATAAATGAAAACGAATTCTGCATTATCAACAGTTTTTCACAATTTTCCCTTTGCATTCGGAAAATATCTTCCATGATTCCAACTCTGTTTCGTCTTCTGTCTCTACTGAAGCTGTAGAACCCCTTATTAAATAGCTCAAGTAACCAATATACATTGATAAAACTTACATCATTAACTTTGTAATAAGCAGGCCCAAGTGTTTTGTCTTTGGCAGGTGGTTTCTGTTTCTTCAGACTTCCATCCTCAGCTTCATGGAATCCGTAAGCTTGTCCAGGGGTCGGTATGCTTGGTGGGTCTGGTTTCCTCAGGTAACTAACCTTTCTGTCATTTTCAGCCTGTATAAACAACACATTACCATTAGAGTAAGCCATTTCTTTACTATGGAGCTTCTCTTTGCATACACATTTCTTTTTATAAGAAAGTTATTCAAAGGAAAGTAGCGCTGAAAATTTTAAAAAGCTCAATATTCTTGAAACTTAAGAAAGTTCTGTTTCGTATTTTCACTATTTTATGCTCTTTATGTTGTTTTTCATTTTTTTCAGTTGTTCATATTGTTAATAAACCAGTCTTACACAGAAGGTGCTGTGGCGTCGTGGTGTAATCCAGCTGACTTGTTGTGTCAGAAGCTCAGTGTGGTCAGGGTTCAAGCCCAGCCACGGTAGCGTCAGAGCCAGGGTAGAGGTCTCGATTAGTTAACCTACTACTGAGATCCTAGCGACTGGCGCTAAAACACCATTTCACCTTCACCTTCACCTTTTTATGGAAAACATGGTATTTTTCGTATTCCCTTTGTTGTGCCTTTAACTGTGCATGCGCAGAAATACTCCATTTCAATTTTTTTGCTCAGAAAGTCACAAGAAAGTTTTGGTATTGAACCAGCCTGCAGGGTGTGGCACATACACAACCTAGATAAACAATAGATCAATAGAAAAGAACAATGGAAATAAGCTGCTTCTGCACCCACAAGATCTCATCAAGAACCACCACACTCCACAGACTGGGTACTGAAACCATGAAATAACTAAGAAAGTTTCCATACTGGCCTTGAAAGAACTATTGTCACAAAAATGTGTGTACCTCATTTGGAAACAGGGATCCAGTTTTCTTTCCTTTACTTTCCTTGAGTTTAACAACATCATATGAACCAGGACCTGGAACATCACTTTTAGCTTCTTTAAATCTTCGAGATCTATTGGCCAAAGTGGATCCTCCTTTTACTCTGTCAAGGATAGCCAAATCATATTGACCTGGACCTGGGGCCATTATGACCTGATCAGGCACATTAAGGAATGATTCTCTTGTGGTCATTGATAGGAAGGGGGCATATCCATCTAAAGAGAAGAAAGTGTCATCATAATCAATGCTGCATCCTACCATGTTATCAATGAAAATAAGATGAAAGAAGAGAACCAAGATAATCTAACTTAAGCATAGTTTCAAGCCCATTCACACTCTTTCATGAGTTTCCTGACATGCATTGTCAAACATGATACAGTAAATCCTCGATTTTAATGTGAAGTAGCTACATTACAACTGAAAAATGTTATTGTTTCTGAAAAACTTAAAATCTGTTAAAAGCGAAAGATAAACTTTATAATGGTTAAACTAATACAATAAATTATATTGGACAAAGATTCAAAGTAGTGGGGCTTACATTTGGTTAATGTACAATTTATTTGGATAAAACATGAGAGTTAAGAAGTCTCGGAAAATTGAGGTTCCCATGATCGAGGAAGCACTGTATTCACACGCAAGTTAACAAAACTTTTTCATATTATGTTTTCAGGGTTTTTGTTAGCACTAACCAACAGTTTGCCCTGTTTAATGTTAATAGCACATCATCAAGCAGTCGTTAATTCAAATTTTATGAGCAGAACTTCTTCCTGCCAAAACAAAAGTGCTGCTCTGGGGCTCTACAATTGTAGATTAGCAGAAATTTCTGCACGCATTTGCTCCTGATTTGGACACCTTGTTAGGGTGTCAATCAGGATTAAATCAAGCCAAATCAACAGCTAATGCTGTAGGTAATACATGCAGAAAATAATCTAATTTAGATGTGACAGCTGCAGCTCACTTGGTTAAACCTTCAATAAATTCCAAACTCCAAAGATTACCCACATACTTTTTCACGAAATCAGCATTTTGTCCTGGCTATGTAGATTTTAAAAATCAACATAAGAAAGTGTCCTGCTACGCATAAAAATGTGCTTGCTAAACCACTAACGGTAGGCATCTAGGTAGGCCAAGGTGAAGATAATTTAAGGTCTATATATCACTTTAATATCCTTACCCGCCCGTCTTTGAGTCGTGCTTTCATCTCGAGTGTAGGTTCCTGGACCAACTTCATCTGCCGTTCCAGTAATAGGAATCGTAAGTGATCTTTGTGCTCTATCATACATATTTTCATAAATTCTTCTGCGAAAACCAACACCAACTTTCCCTCAAGTTTATCATTTATCAAGTTCCTTCCAAGGCGTTGCTTAGCAGCTGTAAACACCATAGCAACGCTTTTTTTTTTTTTTAAATATTCATTTCATTCTCAATAAAAATCGATTATAATATACAACAAGAAGCCGAACGGCTTCAACACGGTAGCAACAGAATGGGAAATATTTCATAACCTCTCTTTTAAGAGTCAGAATGTAATAGAATAGGAAATATTTAACAAATCAACAAAACATGTATATCAATGCTCACTCAATACAATACACTTAATGTGATTGTGAACAGAACAATGAATGTAAGTTATTAATGGTTCATTTATAAGCCCTCAGGAGGACGAAAATTAAACATAAATTTTGTTGCATGAGATTTCGGACCAAGTTTTTATAGCTGCGTAGTAGTGTACGCACTTTGTCCGCGGTTTCCGCACTTTTGACTAGGCCTATTGACTATTGCAAAATCAAAAACGCGGAAACCACGGACATTTGATATATTCACAAAATAATGGATTGTTTGCAAGAAAAAGATGTAGAAGTTTTGAAAAGAAGACTAATTTCGACTATTTGGATGCTTCAAACAACTTTTTAAAGGTTTACGATATTTTCCGCGGTTTCCGCGGTTTCCGCGATGTCCTATTTGGTACTTCAGAGTATGTAACAACAGAACAAAGTTTCCAGTTAAATTTGTGTTTAGTTAAGATTACAGAGATAAGAGAAAAATCAACAGTGATCATACATTTTGGTTATAACTTTTCTAGGATTATATTCAAAATCTATCTGTTCTAAATAAAGCAGTTTGTCTACGACATCATCGATGTCTTCACGGTATTCTGTCATAATATCTTGTTTGAAAAACTCAACATCAACTTCAAGTGGTACACTTTTTGATAAGCAACTGGACTTTCGTCAAGCCCTCAAATGTTGCATCTGGTATTTCAGCCCTCGTAGAAGGACTGGTACTCCACCAAAAAAATCCCTTATTTTTGCTCTTTTCTGGCTTTTCAATGTACAGGACCTCGTACAGGACAAGTTTGCAAGGATGTAAAGTATAAAAAAAGCTATTTCACCAAAAATTTTAACAACATCTCAGCCCTAGTTGCTTATTGACCGGTTGCTTATTCAAAAAAAAGTGCAGTATCAATTCAACACCATGACAGTCCAAAACAGTTCAAAGCAGGACAAACAATTTTCAGACTTCAGTCTTCCTTCGTGAACAGTTTGAACATCTGACCAGTTTTTCACCCACCTGTCATGCGTCAAGCATAAGCATAAGCATAAGCTAGACAATATATGAGGCTTTTGTTCCTGCGGAAAATACACGACGTCTCAGGACGCCAATTTGTCACGCGTCAAGCATAAGCTTAACAGAATCAATTGTATGAGGACTTTTGTTCCTGCGGAAAATACATATCTCAGGACGGCAATTTGTGTCAAGACTAAGCTAGACAATGGAGTCCATTGTATGAGGACTTTTGTTCCTGCGGAAAATTCACGTCTCATGTGTCATGAGCTAGAAAAACATGAGCCAGAAAACCATGGAAACTATTGAATTAAGGGCGCGGTTCTACCTTTTGGGCGCGGTTCGACTTTTCGATTCCACTGGTTTTAAACACGTTATCAACTACGTTGCTACCGTGAATAAAAACATAAAAGGGCAAATATGTAAAAAGTTAAAATAAATAAAAAAAAGCGTTAAAATAGCGTTCAAATTTAAAAGACTGTCCTGACGCTTGCCTCATTTACAGAATAGTCTCGTTTCAGAAAAATAAGCCAAAACAAATTTTGTTGAGTTCAGTTCAGTTTAGTTTTGTCGTGTTGACAATTTTGAACCTGAAAATTATTTATAATTCTGTTGATTTCTGTGACTGAAAAGGCCAGGAAAATGTCTTCAGCAAAAAGTAAGAAAACGAGCCAGTTGTTGAGCAAAGAAGAAGAGTTTTTGTAAGTTCAAAGTTGGTTCATCACATCAGATTCAAATCATTGACTGACAGACTGAACGTTCAGTTAACTTAACTCAAACGTGAAAGTCCGTTTCGTTTATACCTATATTACTGTATATGTGTTCTTTTTCCCAGTGAGACATCCCCCTAAAAGGCCACCCCAATAGGCACATGTACCTCATCCTTAACAAATTTCAACGTCAAACACATAACTCATCATGCATGCATGACTGAAATATGAAAAAAATAATTCAGTCCTTTTTCAATTTCCAGTCTATAAATTTGAAGTTGAAACTTAGGTAGACTAGTACCTACTGTATACCTATTTCTTTTTTTCAGGCGTATAAATGCAGAACTTGAACAGAAGACTGCAAGCTTGATCAATGAGGCAGAGACAGTTCTGGTAGCTACATGAAATAGTTTGACAATTGAATTGTTACAATAGACCTTTTTGACAAAAAGTTGAGATCACGGAATTTTCTAGATACAGAAATCACAATTTATAGATACAGAGTTTCAATACCAAATTCATTAGCCCTCCTATTATTAATTTTATGTGCATTCCAAGCTCGCTGTTTTATAAGGGATTTGAGTGACCAGTTGGGGTAAACAGTTTACTTTCAAGACATTTCGCCCAACTCCTAATTCGCCCAACTTCCTTTCGCCCAACCTGAAATAACACAGACAACTTCTTTCATGTACTTTGTCAATTATTTGATTGACAACATTGGGGCTTTGGGCCCTAAACCCCGATTTTGACACTGGTGACTGTTTTAGTGAAAATAATAATGATAAATAGCAATTAATTTAGTTGGGCGAAACGTCCAAGAATGTTGGGTGAAAAGTCCAGCTTGGGCGAAAAGGAATATCAACAGTTTCAAGCCCAGTCGCAATGAACAGTGAAACTCTTGTCAACAGTGAAATTCTTAAAGACAGTGAAACTCTACTTAAAACAACAATAGAATGCCCTCCCATTAAAGGTCTCTGAAAGCATGTCCTGCTGCTAAACTGCAACTATTAGATTGCTATCCCTATTGCTCATAGAACAACTCTGTCTCTCTTCTCTACATCCGTTTTAGGTAAGATGCTTGGACTGTTGACAGATGCCTTTTTAATATAGCTAATTTTGTTTTTTCCATTATTACCTATAGAGAGGTCAAGATAAAAGCTTGAGTAGCTCTAATTACACTGCAGATGATTCTGAAGTATCTATTCCACATGAACTTTCTGGGATTAGGTAATTTTGGTTATTGGTTAATAGGTAATTTTGTGTTTGTACAAGCTTGATGCCTATTTTTCAAATTACTTAAACTATATCTGCAACCTTTTACTTATTATATATATGGTAATGTTTTCTTTCTTGAAGTCTTTCTATTTAATGTTTTCAGTGATGCCAGACCACCAAGCAAGCAGCAAAACTCTCAGAGACCCAAATCTGGACAGGTCAAAAAGGTTGTGTAAGCTTTACACTTGCAAAAGATTAGATGCTAGGAAAAAGCTAATGTTCCATCCATCTAGCACAAAAATGCAGATGATTGTTGGTAGGATCATGCCGTTTGACCCTGTCTCTTAGTCTCTGCGAAGTGTCGCTCATGTACCCAGCATCACACCGGCATGGGAATTCGTGAATTACCAAATTTTTGGGTGTGGTAGACACACAATCTTTTGAATGGATGGCAGAGCTTGCTGAGTGCTGAAAACTTCCCTAGGGTTAGCCGCAGTGAAACACTTAGTAATGGTCATTTTCATTTGATCTTCGAATCACAAAGAGACATTGCCAAGCCACGCGTTTTTTTGGAAAACAGGGCTCTTTTTGCAGTCCGTAATATCTATCAGCCGGAAAACTTGCGATCTTCCTGCAGAAACAATGGGAAATAATTTCCTCCGGATAGCCGTTTTCAATAAGAACAGCCCCTATTTTGTTCACTTGCAAATCTTTTCAAATTACAATTCAAATTCCAAATCCAGAAAAGCTTTTAAGTATGCCCGAAAGTGCTTCTGCTGTTTATTGCAATTCTGAAGTTTTGTACTGCTATAAAACTATTCAAATATAGATATATAGTATGATAAATCGAATGAATTAGAAGAAGTGCCGAAGAAGAAGAGCTCCTTTGAACTGCTGTTTGTTATAGTTATATAAGCTAATTAAAAGATGTTTGTGCCATTCTTTAGAAACTTCCAAATTCTGCACGAGGAACGCCTTCACAACTGGCAGCTTCTAAGAGTACCAAACCAAAGTATGTTATTTGATATGTCTCACATTACCCCCATTGAAAGGTATGGATTGTATGATAAAATGCCACAGAGCTACGCGGACTATGTTTCAATCCGTGTTGTACCATGTAGATAAACCATAATAACTAGCAACTACAATCACATGCAAAATACATGTCACAAATGGGCTTCTATGCGATTTGAAATACCCCTCCCCAATATCAATGTTTTTTTATACAGCATAAAAGTCTACATTAACGAATTACCTAGGATAACACTACGACTTACTCTAGCATCATCATCATCATTAATTTATTTTACGTAGGCTATTTACACAGATATAGCTAAATTACAGCTTATTTAGGCCTACAACCTCAATAAAAACTTTTAATAAATCTAAAAAAGAATACATTTACAATTATACTATCGGACCTTCCCAATGCATCCCGCGCAGTGCACCCGCCACCCCAAACAGCAGCAGGATGCCGCCTCATCGTCACGAAAAGGCCCCCAAGGCATTCATTCTGTTAGAAACCCATACAAGAACGATACCAGGAGGAGCAAAATATCATGACTACCTCCTGGCATTTAACATAAACCTAAACACAGCTAATTATACAACATAAATCTAAACACAACTAATTATAACAATTACAAAGTGCTATTAAATTAACTACAAAACGACTTAAACGAGACAGGGAATACTTAGGAGGAGAGGAGATTTTAAATTTTCATCTGACTTATTCAAGCCGTTTGGAGGCCTTGATATACTCTAGCGTTGCTGTGAGAATCTTTGCATTTGAATCAAATTGTAACTGGTCATGGTCATATAGGAAGACTTTTAGCATCACTTTATTTTAAAGATGTATTAAACCATGAGGCAACAATATCGCATTTACACTGTTGAAAAGAGTACGTCTGTTTGCATCATACAATATCAATGTTGTGTCGTTGCTATTGCAAATTCGTGCAAGCTCGACACTAAAAAATAAATCAACAATATTGATATTTGGGGGAGGGGAAAAGAACAGCTCATTCAGTGGTTGTGACATAATATTTTGGTTGTGATTGATGAAGCCAGAGTTGCAAAAGTTATTGAATCCAAATCTGAAATTTTTGTAACCAACTTTCTTCATTTTAACATGATATAAAATTGCCGAAAAAACGGCCAGACAGACTCTTGCACGCACGAGACAAAAACGTGTACATAGGGACCTTCCCAGATTGCTTGTATGTTTTAGCGTAAGTGTTACAAAGGGGGCAATCAGGCTTTAATATCAGGGAGGCTACAGTCTTAAGAGGGTGGTTCATAAATTGATTGCAACTTTCTAAGCTGAAGGATATCACAGCACTGTAGGGACCTACAAAGGGTTGACAAGATAGGTTTTCTTTCTTTTAATTGTAGCAAAAATATGAAAAGTCGTTTTACTGCAGAACCTTCCTCATTTTTTAGCCATAACCTTCCTCCAAACCAGGTGTGTAGGTGCGTAGGGTTTTTGCGTCTCTGGACGAAGCCTTATCTGCAGAGAAGCATAATACCTCGCATTTGAGTATATTTTTGTCACATAAGCCCACTAAGATTTGCTAGTGTAAAAAGGCAAACTTCTAATCCTTCACATTTGCTGTTTTACTCTTTTTCACTGCAATTTTCCTAGCTCATCAAGAACTCGTCCCAGCAGCAAGATAGCAAACCAGTCTCCAGGCTTGAGCCATGCGGACAACAAAGATTTTGCGATAGATGTTTTCCAAGAAAGAGTAAACTTTGCCAACACTATCAGCACATTGGAACAGGATATGGCTGATGAGAATTATACGCCTTCAAAGCTAAATGATGACGTCATGCCTGAAGTAGCCAATGAGATGAATCCTGGTAAGGTGTCAATTTTGAAATTGCTGCAAACTGCTTCTTCGATTGGTTACTTTGCTAGAAATACTACCTCTTAAAAGCTTCACTACTTGCTTACCTTGTCACAAATAAAGCGGCACATGTCTACTTTTGAAGAATTTTTATCGTGTTTATTTTCATCACTAACTAACTTACTAACTAACTAACTAACTAACTAACTAACTAACTAACTAACTAACTAACTAACTAACTAACTAACTAACTAACTAACTATCTAACTAACTAACTAACTAAGTAAATAACTAACTAACAAACTGACTTACTAACTAACTTACTAACTAACCAACTAACTAACTAACTAACTAACTTACTAAGTAAATAACTAACTAACTAACTTACTAACTAACCAACTAGCTAACTAACTAACTAACTAACTAACTAACTAACTAGCAAACTAGCTCATTTAATTAAATAATACTAATGAATAAACAAACTAACTAGCTAATTAACTAACCAACTAACTAAATAAATAACTAATGAATTTACTAATATACTAATCAAGTAACTAACTAATAGCTAACTATCTAACTAATTAGGTAAGTAACTAACTAGGTAACTAAGTAACTAGGTAACAAAATAACTAACTAACTAACTAACTAACTAACTAACTAACTAACTAACTAACTAGCTAGCTAGCTAATTAACTAATAAACTTATTAACTAGCCAACGTACAAAACTAACAAACTAAGTAAATAACTAACTAAATGACTAACTGACTTATAAACTAACTAACAAGATAGCTAGCTAGAAAACTAGCTCATTTAACTAAATAATTAAGTGACTAATAAAAAAACTAACTAACTAACTAACTAACTAATTAACTAACTAACTAACTAAATAGCTAATGAATTTGCTAATCGACTAATCAAGTAACTAACTAATAACTCCTGTTTTTGGAATAGCAACTAATAACTCCTGGGCTCCTGTTTCTGTAACTAACTAATAAGTAACTAACTAATTAGGTAACTAACTAGGTAACAAACTAACTAACTAACTAGCTAACCAACTAACTAACTAACTAACTTATAAACTTATTAACTAGATAACGTACAAGTTAACCTACTATCTAAATGACTAACAAATTAACCAACTAACTGATCAATTATTTAACTAACAACTAACTAGCTTACTAATTAACTAACCATGTGACTAATTACTATAGCTAAAACTACCAATTGAACTGGCAGACTGACTAACTGATTAACTTACTGACCAATCTAACTAACTGCCATCAGGCCCCTAAAGTTTCTTTACGAAACTGGTATGTGCTGATATCTAAATTGTTATTTATATTTCTGTTTATAGAGGCCGTGATAAGATTTCTAAAAGCAAAACTTCGAGTCATGCAAGAAGAAATGGACAGAGTGTCTGGAGAGAACACTCGCACCCCAGACCCCGTTTACACGATATCGGTACGATTTGACACCGGCATGAAACCATGCCGGTGTGGGTTTTTTATCATCCCGTTTGCACGATACTGGTGTGATTTCATGTCGCTTTGGTTAAACAATGGCTGTGGAATCATAGAGCTTAATTTTATGATTCTGGGCTATGGCCTAAGCTCTAACAAAGAACAAAACCAAAAATAAACCAAGAATTGCAAATTGCAAACAGTCCCCGCCGCTCGAGGCAAACATTTTTTTAGCAACCAGCCATTATTTTATTGATGTAAATTAAAAATACACGAAAATGCTGTGTCAAAAGCGTCAAAAACCGAATAAAGCCAAGTCTAAGACGAAAAAAAGCAACTAAATTTACTTCAATCGACAAGGAGAATCAAGGTTCATGATATTACATCAAAAAAACAATTAATAAAGAAAATATTACGGTATAATTCCTATCCTAAAAGCAATCGAAGTGAAACCGACATGAAATCGTATCGGTACCATGCCGGTATGGGTGTTTACACGATGTCGATATCACACCGGCATGAAATCGTACCGGTGTGGCTATCGACATGTGTTTTCACACCTTTTATGCCGGTGTGGTACCGATATCGTGTAAACGCCTTGTCTAAAACAAAGATTCTACACCGGTGTCATATCAAACCGGTGTGGTACCGATATCGTGTAAACGGGGTCTTGTGTCATCATCTGACAAATGCTATGGTTATAGATCCTTATTTCACGTCAGCATTTCGGAATCTGCCCACATTAAAACCAAAAAGCTTCTGTGTAGACAGAAAGAATTCGTTTTCTCACTTGGACTCTTCAATTAATTCCTCCAATTTTCATTGGTCTTCCCGCTGAAAACTGATTGGTGTATAAAACACATTGCCAATTCAGCTTTTCTTTCTGATTGATGCATTTCAGGTATAAATTCCGCCTGAGCTTAAAGTTTGGTCTGTTTCTGACGTTTACACCCCGAGGAGTGTCAAACGAAAAAAAGCTTTTAAGTAGGCCCAGACATGTTTAAGCTGTTTATCGCAATTCTTAAGTTTTGTACTACTCGAAAATTCTTCGCTATGGTTACACTGACATTTGAGTAAAAGCCTATTTTGCTAGCTTACTTCTTTGTTGTTGCTTCTGCATCCGGTTTGATGGTTTCAGATATATATTCAACCAGATTTGAAGGCTGAAACAACTAACGCCAGCCTCAGTTTGTTCCAACGCCAAGTTTGTTCTTAGATTTTGACGAAAATCAACAGCCTGTTTTCTTATGCAAAAAAGAGCTTGCTTCAGCTACTAGGCAGGGAATTCTATGCGAAAAACTAAATTTCAACCTAACCTCAAATTTTATTGCTGAAATATACCAAATCGACCCTGGAGATTTCAAATCAAAGATGGGACACTTCTGATTTTGACCGGAAGTACGCTAATTTGATGACGTCATAAAGTGCACAATTTTCGCTTTAAATCTGTGTTTACTTGCCTCAATTGCGTTTGATATGAATAATATATGCATTTTCAGACTCAGCAGACAAGGTACTATCGATTCATGTATATTTTGTTTATTTTCATCAACATCTCTATTTTTAGATATGACGTCATCGACATTGAAAATCACCAAAATTGTATTTTTTCTTATCATTAAGGTACTAGCATGTCTATCATCGCATGAAAACTCCTTTTTAGAGGCAGAAACATCTCTTATGGGTCATCTTAGAGTGTCCGTGTAGTTCAACGGCCTATCAGTTCACCATTTCGTCTACCTTTGCTTTTCTTTACGACACAAGGACCATCCTTGAACCAATTCTGTATAGGACAAGTTTGAATGGCAGGAACGTTGGACGGATGGCACGACAAGTGGGTGGCTAGGAGCAAAGAAAGAGCAATCGCAATAGAGAACGAAGTTAAGCAGAAGAAGCCGATAAAAGTGGTGCTTCAGGATAGACACTGGGATAGTCTTTTGGGCACGATCTATATATTGCATTGAAAAGCTTTAGAGAATGTTCCAATGAACATTTATTTTCTTCTTTACAGCGTATTCTGGTTACTCCCCTCGACAAGTTTCGTTTTAAACAAAAAAGGATGCCTTTTCCGTTATCTATTCATCTTCATTCGGCGCGTATAAGAAATCTTAACATAAAGTCAAATTGATACATAATGATATGGCTATAAACCATCAAATATGTATTTGAAACTATGGTTTATCTTCTGTTTGAATCTGACGGACTTCAAGATATACTGCTTGGAAGCAACTTCATGTCTATTTTTGTTTACCAAAGTATTCCATTCTTGTTTCGCTATCGCGGTTGTAAATTTCAGCAAACAAAATGCCATTAAAACAATTTTTGCAGCTCTTTGCTCGCAGCTATGTTTAAAGCCAGCCATCGCATGGTGCTAAATGTGCGTTCACAGAACGCTGATGATATGGTTATACGATGGTGCAAGTTTATGATCTTGTGGACTTCAGAACACTGTTTCCTTTCACGGGGCTTTG
The DNA here is from genome assembly GCA_014526335.1 of Chrysaora quinquecirrha. Classification (NCBI taxonomy): domain Eukaryota; kingdom Metazoa; phylum Cnidaria; class Scyphozoa; order Semaeostomeae; family Pelagiidae; genus Chrysaora; species Chrysaora quinquecirrha. The sequence goes on along the minus strand of JACTAT010000230.1, from coordinate 415,347 downwards.
TGAATCGAAGCATGTGTTAGGCTATCTGTCGGAAACGCTCTTGTAATAAACGATTTTAACAGGATTCTTCATTTTCTCTTTACCAAAGCAAGATCTTCTTGCCCTAACCTTGCCTAACCTGGACAATCACGTCAGTTGTTTCATAGTAGGATTGGTGCATCTTGTCAATCATCCCATCGTCCACTGTATCGGTGCAGTGCAAAGCCCTTCTCGTTCAGAACACTGTCTACATACTCCATCCGCTTTTTTGACTTCGCTTCCCGGTCCCTATCGGTCCACTCCTACGACGTAGGGCCATTTCCGGCTTACATTGAAAATTTGCTGAAATCTCCCGTTCCTCAGAGCATGATCATCAGATATAATGCGATTTCTTTTGAGTTCCTTGGGAACTTTCCTTGCGAACATACAAGCTTTCCTGTCACATTCAAATAGAAGAGGACTGAAGATAACTGGGGCATGAGAATTCCTTGGATTCTTATTTTGCTGCTAGCGGGGATGCATTGATTATTCTTCAACATTCCCAATGTTGCGGGCAGATCATCAGTCTTCTCAAAGATGACTAAGCTGCATTGACTCTTATTCCCCATCTTGTTATAAACAGGCTCTTAAATTGAAGGAAATCGTATTCTATTCAACTGCATCTTTCTCGTTTAAGGATTTTTTTCTATCTTAATCAAACAGGAAATCTCGCTTTGGGAAAGTACACAGAATGAATCCAGAGCTTGCCATAGATGCAGAGATGCTGATGAATTTTCTTCCTGAAGCATCTGGGCAACATCAGGCAACATCGGACAGCATAAAGGAAAAGCTAAGAAAGCAACTTGATGACCTGCCAACAATGCTTGGTCTCTACAGCGTTAAACAGGGGGAGAAAATAACTAGCCACTATCTTTAATTCAATGCCTTGTGAAAGGAAACAGTGTTCCGAAGTCCAAAAGATCATAAACTTGCACCATTGCATAACCATATCATCAGCGTTCTGCGAACGCACATTTAGCACCATGCGATGGCTGGCTTTAAACATAGCTGCGAGCAAAGAGCTGCAAAAATTGTTTTAATGGCATTTTGTTTGCTGAAATTTACAACCGCGATAGCGAAACAAGAATGGAATACTTTGGTAAACAAAAAAAGACATGAAGTTGCTTCCAAGCAGTATATCTTGAAGTCCGTCAGATTCAAACAGAAGATAAACCATAGTTTCAAATACATATTTGATGGTTGATAGCCATATCATTATGTATCAATTTGATTTTATGTTAAGATTTCTTATACGCGCCGAATGAAGATGAATAGATAACGGAAAAGGCATCCTTTTTTGTTTAAAACGAAACTTGTCGAGGGGAGTAACCAGAATACGCTGTAAAGAAGAAAATAAATGTTCATTGGAACATTCTCTAAAGCTCTTCAATGCAATATATAGATCGCGCCCAAAAGACTATTCCAGTGTCTATCCTGAAGCACCACTTTTATCGGCTTCTTCTGCTTGACTTCGTTCTCTATTGCGATTGCCCTTTCTTTGCTCCTAGCCACCCACTTGTCGTGCCATCCGTCCAACGTTCCTGCCATTCAAACTTGTCCTATACAGAATTGGTTCAAGGATGGTCCTTGTGTCGTAAAGAAAAGCAAAGGTAGACGAAATGGTGAACTGATAGGCCGTTGAACTACACGGACACTCTAAGATGACCCATAAGAGATGTTTCTGCCTCTAAAAAGGAGTTTTCATGCGATGATAGACATGCTAGTACCTTAATGATAAGAAAAAATACAATTTTGGTGATTTTCAATGTCGATGACGTCATATCTAAAAATAGAGATGTTGATGAAAATAAACAAAATATACATGAATCGATAGTACCTTGTCTGCTGAGTCTGAAAATGCATATATTATTCATATCAAACGCAATTAAGGCAAGGAAACACAGATTTAAAGCGAAAATTGTGCACTTTATGACGTCATCAAATTAGCGTACTTCCGGTCAAAATCAGAAGTGTCCCATCTTTGATTTGAAATCTCCAGGGTCGATTTGGTATATTTCAGCAATAAAATTTGAGGTTAGGTTGAAATTTAGTTTTTCACATAGAATTCCCTGCCTATACATGTCAGTACAGTAGTTATTCGATTATCCGACCCCTCATTTATCCGGACTTCGATTATCCGGTCCGTCAAAAATGTTTTTTTTTTATTCAATATAAAGTTTTACAAGAGATAACAAACAAACATCTACATTACAAAGACGATACCAGGAGGAGCAAAAAGTCAAAAATGTGCAAGTACGAAAGCATTATTCAGTGAATCTTCTATTTTTCTTTGCACAAACCATTCGAATATCAAAATATTACGCAGTAATGATCATAAAATCACTCTAAAACCCCAAATATTCTAGCATGCGGAGAATATTGTTTGAAAAATAATCTTAAAAGGCTACTCTTGCAAGTTTGTAACTGGTTTTTGTTGTGATTATATATTTTCGATTATCCGGAATTTTGGATTATCCGCACACATTTTGAAAACCCCGTGTCACGAGTAGGCCGGATAATCGAATAACTGTTGTAACAAAATTGCTTTGTGTCACTGTTTTATAGTAACACAAAAAAACATGAATATGGGCCTCTGCTGTTTTCGGACCGAATCGCTTATTAAGATTCGCATTAAACTTGGCGTCGATATTTTTTATTCACCTTACTACCGTGACTTTCTTGGTATGAAATTTACTCATACACATACACCCTATTTGTTTATTAGGATTATGGTTTGTCTAAGCTTATAAGTACTATAGGGCGTTCGCACTGCGTCACAGCAGTTTGCTGACAAAGCTTGTTAAAAAAATCTTGACCACCCCGAGAGGGGCTTTGGAGGGTATCAAAACCCGAAAACCCAGAAGAAAATTGGGACAAACCCTTAAACCCGGATGACCTTAGTTTCAACAACTGTTTTAAGAATTTTATACATTCATATCCTTTGTGAGATTTTCAACCCGAGAACCCGCACATTTTACTACAATACCCGAAACCCGTGCTAGAAAAATGGCGAAACCCGTTGCCCGTTAAAAATAATCGACCCGAAAACCCTGACGATTTTTGGAAAATCGCGAAAATGCGAGGATAAAATCGGCCAAACCCGCAACCCGTGAAGTCCCAAAGCCCCCTCCACCCTGTTTGTTTTGACCCCCGACCAATTAGATCCTGAATGTTATTCCAAACTCCCGCCTATTCCAACCCCCAGCAGTAGTAGATTGTTGTGAGTCATTATAATTTTCTGACAGTGTTTATTGACAATTAATTTATTGTATTATAGTTTTACTATTTCTATTTAAAATCGTCTTAGACACAAGTCGACAAGTGGAAGAAAATGTATGAAGAATCAAAGCAAAAAAATTCGGAATCAGAACAACAGATTTCCCAACTAAAAAAGGTGCAGTTGGATTTATCCAGATACAACGTCAGCATTATCATCAGCGTGATACACGTGTTTTTTCACAACCATTATAGGAAGCATCAGCTAAGATTTGGGTCAAATGTTTCTGTTATCTCAGAAACTACGCGAACTATACCAAAATAGGCTACATTTACACGATGCCGGCACAGTTTGAAAACGGAACAATATGTGACGGCAGTAAAACTTTTGCCAGCGTTCACACGATACCGGCAGAATTTGACAACAAAATAAACTGTGACGTAACCAAAATCACATGAATCAATTCGCTAAATGTTCCGACTACAAATTCAAATGCGAAAATCTGAAAATTTTATGAAACTTTCAGTACTATAGGTCAATTTTTTTAAAAGTTTCTGAAATAAAACGAGTGCACACCGTGTAGTGGCAAAAACTGAACGAGTTGTCAATTTCTGTTGCGAACGTGGCGAGGAAATTTCCTGACGCGCCACAACGGGTTGCAGTGAAAAAATCACACATTTTCAACGCGGAATACGTTGTTTTGAAGGCCTATTTCGAAACTCCACTGAAAGCATGTTTGACGAAAAGGTTACACGCTTTTTTTAATAACGAACCACTTTATAAGGAACCTACATGTAGAAGGCCCGAAA
>JACTAT010000230.1:365541-404126 GCA_014526335.1 Chrysaora quinquecirrha | reverse complement strand
CTTATAGACTGTATTCTTATAAAAAAAAGTGTGTAGTAGCGAGTGACTGTTCATCATCTCATCTCTACCAAATATCAGCCTGGTGTTTCTTAAAAAGGTTGTTCTTTTAATAAGGAAAACGTGTTTGTATTGTTTATGTAAAAATTGTCCACAAAAACTCAGGGTCAATTCCGGAAAATGTCCTTATTTTGATACTTCACACTGAACGCTTTTTTGGCGATTTTTTCGAAGTTTCGAGTTTTAATTCTGGAAGAGACTTTTAAATTACTATACCAATGGTACTCAATGTTAAGAGTTAAGAAACCCCAAACCCTACTATATGGTTCAGAGAGCATAGTTTCTTATAAAAAATGAGTGTATTCACGTTGAAAAACATCACAAATCAGTTACTAAATAACAGACAGTTTGAAAGATTCGTCTTGTTTCAAAAGTGTGTGTGACGTCATGTTTCATCTGGAAAATTCCAGGAAATCTGACACAAATTCTTAGAATTTGCTCTGGTAGGACTGCACCACGAATCAAGCAATAACAACATTTTTGTAAAGAAGTTACTGTTTATACAAGAAACTGACCCCTAGGCTGTTAAAATACACGCTTTTTTTATAAGGAACCTACCTCAAGGCCTAGTTCTTGAAGTTCCTTATTTTTGGACCTCTTTTGAGGCCATTGTAGTTAAAAAAGTTCCTTAATAGTTCCTTAATTTTAACTGCACATACAGTAGTCTTAACAATAAAAGAGAGACACTTACATGTGAGCAAAGCCCGAGAATACTCAAGGAAACATTTGATACATGTGTAACGTAAAATTTATGTGATTCTCGACTGCAAATGAATGAAACCGGCTTTCTAATTCTTGATTATTTGCAGTGATAAAACTATTCAACAATAAAAAGTTCTCTAGTTATTTTCTCTCTAGAAGTATAAGTTCTTTAAATTTTCGGGCCTTCTACATGTAGGTTCCTTATAAAGTGGTTCCTTATAAAAAAAAGCGTGTACCTGTGCTGTTTCAAATAAGTCGTTAAGGAACTAATCGAGGCGCGGAGGAAAAACTAAGAATTACTTTTTCCAAAGCTCTAAAACAAGACGGTTTATGCAACTATATAAACGAATTACAATAACAACATATATTTCTCATCGTATTTCCCCAAAAGACTCCTTTAAATTGCATAAAGCTTTTCTGGATTTAAAAATAGATTTGCCATGCCTTGATCATACATTTTTAGGTGCCCCCTGCAATATACGTAGCTCTTCACTGAAAAAATTCCAGGAAACATTGTACGAATTCTCAGAAGCAAAATTTCTTCTGGCTGGAAAGATCATCTTTCATCCACGAAATTCTTGGAATTTCTCCATGCGAGATTATTAAAAAGAGCCTGTATTTTAATGGACTCATTTTTATGTTTGAAGAATGAAAACATGATGTGGGGGTTTTCGCAAACCGGATGGAAGATAGGAATCAGGAATGTTGTAAAAAAAGATAGGAATTTCTTGTAAAAAAAGATAGGCATTTCTATTCTCTGTGAACACAATGAAAACAATTGTCAGGAACAATAAGTTGCCCATTGTTCCACCGTCGGTACTGAGCCTTATAAACTATTATACACGAAATGTTCCTGTTCTGTTTCATGTAGAAACGCGATTCTTGTTTTGAACGCATCATTTTCTGCTTGGGTAGTTTTTGCGGTTATTTTTCCCATTTTTTGGTGTTTCGAGTTGATCAAATATTCGATTTTCTCTCAGTTTTGAAATGTGTGGTTTGCTCTCAGCGCATCATAATTCTTTTGTTCTGCCTTAATTTGTTTACGACTCGATCACAAGCCATTTGGGCAAAAACAATTTTACAAGTATCTATATTTTACAATGTTTATATGGACAAAATCATCCCACCTTGCAGCCCCTCAGCTGAGCAGTGAGACGAAATTTTCAAGAGTTTACATGTAAAATTCCATCCCACCTTCCAGCCACTTGTCTCATATTTCCGCTTTTGTTCAATTTTCTCAGAAAATAGGATTATGTCTGGCGCTTGCGCATAATGAGCAATTTCATCCCACCGTCCAGCTTTCATCCCACCTTCCAGCGTTTATATGAGAAAATTTGATCCCACCCAGGTGAGATCCCACCTCTCAACGAGTGAGATCTCACCTGACCGGGATGAAACGTTTTTCATATAAACAGAAGATGAAAATCACAAAGGTTTGTATTGGAAGGTGAGATCTCACCTCTCAGCTACAGGGCTGGAAGGTGGGATGATTTTCCCCATATAAACAGGCCCTAAGAAACTGACCCCTAGGCTGATAAAATACCTGTGCTGATTGAAATAAGGCGATAAAGGAACTAATCGAGGCAAGGATGAAAAACTAAGAATTAATTTTTCCAAAGCCCTAAAAGAAGACGGTTTATGCAACTATATAAACGAATTACAATAACAACATTTTTTTCTCGTCGTAGTTACTTCCCCAAAAGACTCCTTTAAATTGCAGAAAGCTTTTTTGGATTTAAGTAGGTTTGCCTTGCCTCGATCATACATTTTTAGTTGTCCGCTCTAATATGACTTTTCACTGAAAAAATTCCAGGAAACATTGTACGAATTCTCGGAAGCAAAATTTCTTCTGGCTGGAAAGATCATCTTTCATCCACGATCCACGAAATTCTTGGAATTTCACCATGCGAGAAAATTTAAGAGCCTGTATTTATCCAGTTAATGCACTCATTTTTTTATAAGAAACCATCTATACACGCTTTTTTTTATAAGGAACCTACCTGAAGGCCAGTTCTTAAAGTTCCTTATTTTTGGACCTCTTTTGAGGCAATTGTAGTTCCAAAAGTTCCTTAATAGTTCCTTAATAGTTCCAGTGGTCTCAACAATAAAAGAGAGACACTTGCATGTAAGCAGAGCTCGAGAATACTCAAGGAAACATTTGATACATGCTTAACGTACAATTTATGTGATTTTCGACTGCAAATAAATGGAACCGGCTTTCTAATTCTTGATTATTTGCAGTGATAAAAGCATTCAACATTGAAAAGTTCCTTAAGAATTTTCTCTTTAGTAGTATAAGTTCTTTAAATTTTCGGGCCTTCTACATGTAGGTTCCTTATAAAGTGGTTCCTTATAAAAAAAAGCGTGTAAAGAGCGTAATATGCCTTTTTTTCTAAAAATCAAGAAACTCTCCTATATGGACTAAGAAGTTAAACAAAAACTAAGAAACTATTAACTATTTCTGCTTTTAAAATTCAGCTTTCTATTTTCTGATGTGCATTTTGTAATGTTTACGAAAAACAATCCCCAAATACTTAGGGTCCATTCCGGAAAATGTCCAGATTTTGACTGCTAAGAACATGATACTTCATATTAGACCATTATTTCACGAAGTCTTCGATTTTTCGATTTTAAAATCAAGAAACTCTGCAAGAAACTTTTTCTATATCAATTGTGCTCAAAGTTAAGAAACCCTACTATATGCCTCAGAGCAAGTTTCTCATAAAAATGTGTGTAATCTAGAACTTCATGACTTCCATGACGTAAATATTAATTTATCATAATATGAAATTGTGTACGAGCATGAATACAGTACACTTTTTTAATAAGCAACTGGACTTTTATCCAGCCCTCAAAGTTGCTTAAAATTTTAGACATTTCAGCCCTCAAAGTTGCTTAAAAGTTGCTTAACATTTTTTATACCAAACAACCACCCCTAACTTAGGGGGCATCATCTACTATTAGGCCTACAACACGACTTCTGGGAGACAGTAAGTGGAAAAGCGCGTTAAAGAACTGCAAAGCAATAAGAACAAACAATTTCCTAACAACAAGAAAGCGTATAAGCTTGGTTGTTCTACTTCTTAGTTGCTAACAGTACACTCTTTTTCTTTTATAAGAACCAGGAAATTTTGATTGAGGCTGGCTGTTCTTAAGTTTTTGCCTTTTTTGAACCTGAAATGTTCTTAATCTGTTCTTAATTCCTTGGCTGCTGAGACATCTAGATTTTGTCAGTGAATGTCTTTAGTGGTAATAGGGTTGTGTAAAAATGGAGCATGCTTGTCCATTTAATTGCTTGCTTGCTTCTTACGTTGTCTGACTGTCGTACTTTTATATTTAGCTGACATTCTCAGGGCTTATGAAAACGCCCAGCCTGAGCTTGTTCTTATTTTGTTCTTAATTAATATCTGGGCAAAATCCAGGCTCGTGTTCTTATAAAATTGTTTTTATAAAAGAAAAAGAGTGTAATTCAATTGAGCCTTCAAATTGCTTAATATTAAGGTCAGTTCAGCCCTATTTGCTTGAGCGGCTGCTTATTAAAAAAAGTGTATTATACACTGTGTATACAGTAAAGAATAATATCCCCACTACATACAACAAAAGTTGTTACGTAAGCTTTACGTTTATTTTCAGATTATAAAAGTTTGAAGAAATTCATGTTAAAAGAAGAATGTAAAAATATAAACAGGGAGATTTAGTTCGCTTCATTCGTTCAAAGTCCAAGATGGGTAGGTAAAGTTGAATACCTAGGCCCTTGCCAAACGATTAAACATTGTTGGTCAAACATTTTGAATTTGCTTTACAATAAATGTTTGACCGTTTGGCCATGTCCAAGAACATTGCTGTCCATCATTTTGGAACAACGAAGCTATTGCTCTTGCGCAAGCACGAACGTCTGTTGCTAAGGAATATTGTTATGTTCCAAAATGTTGCAAGTCGTTAAAAGTGTGACAATAACCAAAGAATCGTTTCACAAGCAATTTTGCAAAGGCGGCCAAGAGATCAAACATTGCTTGCAAAGCAAAATAAGCAAATACTGTGGCGTGATGTTTTTGAAAAGGTCCAAAAAAATTGTTATGCTTGACGCAAGCAAAAATGTTGGACTATAGAAGTGAAGGACAATTGTTGAAGAATGCATAACATTTTGTCTTTTATTTGTCTTTCAGACATCCGTATTAAACTTTCAGAAATGTGGCTTAATAATGTTTGCATTTTCATGACGTCATCATTACGTCGTTGTATTTAATGTGACGACCAAACTTGGTCGATCTTTGTTTATTTGTGCTAGAAAACTTTTGCCTAATTCCTAGCTCTTTCTTTTGTATCTCTTGAGTTGCGCTGGCCTGAGAATTCTTCTGCAGGGCTTCTAAGGCAGTCGCGTGGTCATGGGGCCTTCAGACGATGAATATAGAGGATGAATACCCCCATTTTTATAGAACGGCTGAGAATTTTTGTCCAGAAATGAAATAATGCTCTTGCTGTTCTACATCTCAAGTTATTTGTTTAGGAACTCCGCAAATGCCTTTAATGACAGTTACGTGGCTTTGAGGGTTTGGTGTTTTTACTAGGGGGCAAATACAAAGATTCTCGCTCTTAGAAGAAAGTTGAAATGGACAGTTTTTGAGTTTTATAAAACTTCAGAATTGCGATAAACAGCGAAAAATTTTTTGGGCATACTAGCAGAGTCAGAAAAAAGTTACGTTCTCACGGTCATTGACCGAAGGAAGGTCAGTTAGAACAAAGGAAAATCTCTCGCCACACCCAAAAAACGCCCGTTTTTCGTTGTTTAGTGAGGAAGGTGTTCAGCTACTGATATTTTTGTCTGGAGGAACGTTGAACACTTTTCTGGAGTCTGCATACTAGTATATCCGAAAATGTTTCCGCTGTTTATCGCAATTCTTTGTACAAGACATTTGTCGTCTTCTTCTTTCTATATATTTATTTTGTTGAAAGTTCTTTCCATCATTCACTTAATATTCGATTATTTAGACGAAAAGAGCGAAGATGAAGATTTCAATCTCATACAACCAACACTTATTCAACAGTTGAAGAATATTTTGGATCAATATCCTGATAATGGTCAAATCTTAAAGGTAACCATCAAAATATTTACAAATACGTTGCTAAAAGTATTTTCAGATCAACGACTTATCAGGGCCGTCGGAAGTAGGGGGGGGGCTTTACTGCTACTTCAGCCCCCAATAATTTGTAAAGATTGTGCGGGAAAAGCCTTAGTGTCATTAGCGAGAGGTCGTTCTCCACTCCCCCTAATTAATATATTTTGGGTACTGGGGACGATCCGCCCAAAAGGGTGTTGTTTTTCATAATTTTTGTATAAACATGCGTCCTAATTTTCTGAAAATTGGTGGGTATACCGATTTCTCGAGAATCTGATCAACTTTGCAAAATACGTTCTTATTTTTTTTTTGTTTTCACTTTTCTTGGTGATGTTTAATTCTAACTGACATATTATAGTACATTTAAGCACATAAAGTAGTGTAGGAATTAGTATTTTCGCATAAATTTGGGTATATATTATCAGGATTTTGGTATAAATATGGGTAGCAATATCATTTCTCGTGTGGCACGTCCTTATTTGAAACAAAATCAAGTATCCCCCCCCTCGGGGTCCCCTTTGAAGACGGTGAAAACATACCCGCGTTCCAAAACGATATGACAGACAACAGTCTAAACATCTATCTGCTGATGCTTCATGTGAACAAAAAGCGAGTCAAGACCATGAGTTTGCTCGACATTGGAAACAAGCTGGTTGAAAGAGTTATAAAATTTATAAACGGATGCAATAAGGCTCTGATAGGGGAGGGGGTAGGTGCTCCCTTGTCCCTTGCCCCCATCCTGGAAAGTATCCTGCTCCGTTGTTGCTGTCAAAACTAACCTTGTGTACCGAGGAATTTCTGTAATGCTTCAATGTCCGTTTGCCCCTGGGCCCCGTGCGTCCTACTATTGCGCCATTCAAAGCTCCGGGCCTATTTTAGGCCTTGCTCCTTTGCTCCCAAGACTCACATCTGTGCCTCAAACGTTTGGCGTATTTACCGAATACGATTTGTGCCTTAAAAGGAACAAGGGAACAAGGAGACACAAACACGATTAAAAAAAACATTAAAATACTCGCAAAACAGTTGGAGCGGGTTTCGAAAGAAATAAAAGCATAGCTACGAAACTGTATTTTCAAGAGTCTGTAGCAACTTGAAAAAAACTAGATTAGCTCTTCATCCAAATGTATTCTGACCTGACAGCTAAAACGTATGCACTTTTTTTGACTAAGTTGTACAAACAAATATATCGACAATTACGTCACGGGAGAATGCGACTTATCTGCTATGTCATTGTAAAATGGCCATGCACTTTGGCTCGAATTGGCGGCAAGTAGAATAAGGAAATAAAGTCTTCTTAGAAAATTTCAGTGCCTTCACTCATGAAATTTACGATAAACGTACTGCTTTAGAGAAGTAAGCTTTTCAGTGGTTGTTCTCCTTAGTTAATATAATTAGAATAATAATTCTTTTTTTACCGTTTATTGCCTTTTATGGATTATTGACTAATTGAACTGTTACTTTTATTTTACTTTCTTTTGTAACTTTAATATTTTGTATCTTTTTGTTAGTATTGTAGACCATGTATCTAATGATATAGTGTCTTGTAAAATCCTGACTGTGTCTGTACTTATCTGTATTCCTATTCAATGACTGTGTGTTTCCTACCGTAGGAAATAATCCAAAATGCAGAAGATGCTGGCGCTAAGGAAGTTCGCTTTCTTTACGACGAAAATGAAACATCGACAATTTTTGGACAAGGAATCGATGAACTGCAGGTAAGTCTTGGAAAGGTTTCGACGCAGCTTCTGCCACGTATTATTAATCATCATCATCATCACCATCATCATCATCACAATCATAATCATTATCAACCTCGTCATCATCATCATCATCATTATCATCATCATCATCATCATCATCATCATCATCATCATCATCATCATCGTCATCATCATCATCATCATCATCATCATCATCACCATGATAATCATTATCAACCTCGTCATCATCATCATTATCATCATTATCATCGTCATCATCTTCATCATCCAGCTGATATTATAATCGCTCAGAGCTATGACTATGGAACAATCAAGTTTGTGAGTACCCTTCAAGACTTTTGAGATGTGGAAGAACAAGAGATATATATCAATTGAAAATTGCAATGAACAGCGGAAACATTTTCGGGCATAATTAAAAGCTTTTTTGTCTGAAACTCCTCAGAATATTAACGTCAGAAACAGACATCAGAAACTAAGACGGAATTTATACCCAGATGCGGCTCAAAATGCACGAATCAGGAAGAGAAGCCGAATTGGCAGTGTTTTCTAAACGCCAATCAGTTTGGGGACAATCAGCACAATGGTGTTTAAAACATAATCGTCAGGGCCTCCGACGGGACCTGAAAAGTGGGGGGCCAAAATTTCATAAAAAAATACCAATTACGTAGGGTCGCACGCAATGACCGTAAGGTGACACGATGACCGTAAGGTCATTGCACTAAACAGCTGGGGTTCTGGGGGGCGCTGTAAGCCCTGCAGCAGGTCCAGGACATAGCCCTGGCAGGGGTCCAGGGGGCGGAGCTCCCGGAAGCTTACGAGATTTTGTCATATTTGAGGCCTTAAAATGTCTTAGGATGCTGAAAATTCTCCTTGTGCGCTATAATAAAAAACACCACAAATAGAAAGCAAGCGCTGAATTTGAAGGAATTGTGTTTACGTTTACCGGAACATCATTTTTTCCTACAACAAAATGTGCTTTTTTAACTGGACTTCACATTTTTGCTTCTTGAAAATATGGCTGGCTTCAGTTTTAGGTACTCAAAATGAAATGTAAATTTAAGCAATTCAAGACGATGATGACATTCTCAAATAACATGAAAAATAAAATCTGTAACACTTGTCACAGAGTGTGATAGGCACTTCCATAACTAAATACTATATTATTCTCTCAACAAAGGGTAAAGTAAAACAAAATACCTGAGGTTGTTAGAAATTTCACAGCCCTACTAAACAATACCCTGAGTACCAGATTTGCAGTTACATATTTTTGAATTAAATTTTTTAATTTTTTTAGATTTTCATTATTTGAAACGGAAAGTCTTGTACCCAGGGTGTAACTAAACAAGGGCTGCATCATATACTTGTAAACATAACGGTATCAACATATTGGCTGAAAAGCTAGACATCTACATTGGAGGCCGTGACGCCATCACCCCCCCCCCCCCTTCACTCCTCTCCTTTACTCTGTGATACTAGTCTAAGGCATTCAAACAGTTCGAAACAAATTTCATAAAGGCATACTTTGAAAAAAAGTGGGGGGGGGGCAAGGCCCCCGGCCCTCCTTCGTCGGAGGCCCTGATCATTATCATAATCTCTCACCGACATATTCATAATCACCATCACAATAATAAACATCGTCATGCTTGTCATTATACTAACAGCATCGTCTTTATCATCATCATTATAATCATCATCATCATCATCATCGCAATCGCTATCATCATCATCGTCATCACAATCCTCTTCATGAACGTTATGATCAACATCATAAAAACCACCAACACTGTCTCAATCGTCATTGTCATCACCACCACCATCATCATCATAATCACAATCCTCTTCATGATCATAATGCTCATCATCATAATGATCATCATCATTTTTTCAATCTTCATTGTCATCATCACCATTATCATAATCATCATCACAATCCTCTTCATGATCATAATGTTCATCATCATAATGATCACCATCATTGTTAGTCGCCATCATCATCGTCATCAGCATCATCACAGTCCTCTTTAGCGTCATAATGTTGATTATCAAAACGATCACCATCATTATAATGATCATCGTAACCATTAACATAATCATTATCATGATTATCTATCTTCAAAACGTAGTTACAAAATTATGATGAGTGGTATTTTACCGAAAGCTTTCATGTTATTCTATGCTGACGGTGTCGATTAAAGGGTGCCTGGTTATTGAGATATAATTTATCGTCATTGCAAATGGGAATCAATGTTTCTCTTCGACCATCTAATTCCAACGCTTCCTACTGTTTGGTAGAAGTGGCTACTGACTTTAGGCCATGCTTGTCAAGCAAAATGTTTGACCGTTTGGCCACGTCCGAAACATTTGAACTTTTTCCAAAACATTACACGACAAGTTTTGCTTATTTTTGCTTGTCAAGCAATGTACGATCGTTTGGCCGCCTTTCAAACATTGCTTGTCAAATTTTTTTTTGTTTTTAACAAACTGCAACAGCCTACAAAATTTCACTGCCTAGCAGCATTTCATAGCAACAGGGCGTTGGTGCTTATGCATTAGCAATGCCATCGTTGTTGGACAGCAATGTTTTTGGACGTTGCCAAACAGTCAAAATTTGTTTAAAAGCAAATTTGAAATGTTGCACCAACAATGTTTGGTCGTTGGATTAGGGTTTTAAAATTTATTCTATTCATTCTTATTCATTCTCTTTGTAACGCAGGGTCCTTCGTTGTACTCATATAACGATGCATACTTTCGCAAAGACGACTGGACAGGGATTCGAATGTTTGGTAAAAGCTTGAAAGAAAAAGACCCTCTCAAGGTTGGCAGATTTGGTCTCGGATTCAAATCAACATTCCACCTTACAGGTGAGAGAAAAGCAATATTTTAGCAATTAATTTCCAATAATTATCAAGAAGGGAAAAATAATGTCCCTTCAGCACTGACAGGTATAAAGTAATCAGTATGCAGTCCTTGGGGGTGGTACTTCAGTGTGACCATGATTAGACCTGAATCTGGACTTTGACGAAGGGACTTGTATTTGTATGATAGGAATTTCAAGAATTTCCAACAATTTGTATGAATATCAGGAAATTCCAAGCCCATGCACGTGTATGAATTTGGTTGATGTTAAAATCCTTTTTTGTAACTCTCCAAGTCATCCAGCCCAAGGCTCCCCTCCCATTTGACCCTTTGTGTTTCGGTTATGTCGAGCCTTCTTCAGTAATAAACATGTTTGTATCTACTTGTCATGAAGTATACGGTATATTGTATTTCATAATAGACATTTTTATGTAAAGACGTGACTAAGTACTTTTCGCTCACTATTTATTTATTTCTAAGGTGCTTTGATAGTTCAATTCAATCATTGGATAATTATTCTGTTTTCAGATAATCCTACAATAATGAGTGGCAAAACTTTGGGAATCATCAATCCAGATGAAAACCTGTTTTCATCAGGTCGAGAAAGAAGAACTGGCAAGGTCTTTGATTTTGATAAGCAACCTCTTGAATTGAAAAATTCTAAAGCTTTCCATCAAGATCATTCTGATGTGTACAAAGACATTCTTGGCACAGATGTTTCTAATGGAAAATGCAGTGGGTCACTATTTAGGTTCAAATTACGCAAAGAACCATCCGAATTATCGAAGACGATCTATGGTCGAAATAAGGTCATGCAACTATTCAACTCATTCAAAGGCGAAGGGCATCTTGCTCTAATCTTCATGAAGAACTTAGAGAAGATCGAATTTTTCATTCGGAAGAAAGGTGAATCAACGGCAGAACTTGTGAGTTCTTTTTCTATTGACGACAGAAACAAGCAGGAAACATGCAAGATAAAGGAAGAATTTGTTCGTGCTGTAGAGCAAGCACAAACACAGAATTGCCCTTTAGAAAGGTCGGTTTTCTTCCAGACAACCATATCAGCAAAAGAATGGGACAAAGGAAGAGTAAAATCAGAAACAATGTTCAGTTACTCTGTGGTGCACCATTTTGCTGGAAGAACGTTACTGGAAGATGGCGCCATGACTAAGATAGCTGAAGAAATTGGGCTGTTGCCACTTGTTGGTATTGCGCATCCAAGAAATCAAGATCTTCCTACTGGTGGTCATGTATTTTGTACATTGCCGTTGCCTGTCCTAGGAAATGCACTAACCTCTCTGCCTGTGCATCTCAATGGCTTTTTTGCTTTGGGTCCCGACCGGAAGGATCTTAAATGGCCCAGTCTGTCCGAGATCAGAAGTTCCGACAAGCAAGTTTTATGGAACCAATTTCTATTGCAGAAAGCACTGTCTTCTGCCTACGAAGAACTGTTTCGTAATATGACGTCACTGGATTTGCCAGCAGATGTTATTTACAGTTTATATCCTGACTTGTCTATTGTTGACAAAAATGGATGAAACTAGCTGAAGGGTTTTTCCAGAAAATATTTCGTCTTCCATGTTTGTGGACAAGAGCATGCGATGGAAAATGGATTTTGCCGAGTGACGCCATATTTGAAAAATTTAAAGAGAAGCAGTGCTTTGGCCTAGATGCTGCGTTTGAATGCTTGTTGCAGTTTGGCGTTCCAGCTGTGAAATTACCAAGGCATATTGAAGAAGCATTTTCAAAGCTTTACGATGGTGGTAACAACGCCCGTCATTACATTAAGCCAGAGATGGTCCGACGAGTGCTAAAGAATAGGCCTGATATCATTGATGTGCTTACATATGAGAAACGAATGCAGCTGCTGAGCTACATAGTTTCTTCAGTTGAAGATGTTAACGAGTTACTTGGAGTTGCTGTGCTCCCTTTGGAAAATGGTTCGTTTGCTGCTGTCAAGAGTAGGAGTGCAGAGAAGATTCTCATTCCATCAATCAATCATCCGAAAGATTTGCTGCCTGGTTTGGAAGGAAAACTGCTGAAAACAGATATTGATGCAAGGCTTCTAAGCATATTCACAGACGCTGCAAAGCAAGGTAGGATAATTTTCAAGAATTTCTTCTGCAATTTTGATGTGATAATAAGGGAGTAGTGACATCCGTATCCTATATGACAGTCGTATTCTCAAGTCAGTTATATTCATCGCAACGCGTGATTGATTTAGAAAACAAGGTTGCCGTTTTGAGATGGTGTATTTCCTCGATTAAGCACCCGGAGCGCTTATTTAAGAATCCGTTTCAAAGAGGGAGCAAAGTTTTAAAATTTATCAATGAACTAACGTTCTGACGAAAACTTAAGATTTCAGCAAATGGCAAAAGATGTCTCTTGATTCTTCCCATCAAGAGCTTCAACCTTGAATATACACTACAAAGGAGTGTCAATGGGACAAATCTGATTGGTAGCTCAATCCAAAGCTGGTGCTTATTTCGGGAACTTATTTTAGGAAATAAAGTATCATGATAATTGCAAGGGTGACATGAAGTCATTTGATATTAATGAAGTTCGCTGAGAAGTCTGCGTAACACAGCGGCAGAAGGAGAACTTCTATAGAAGAGCTTCTATAGAAGGAGAACTTAAGCATGGAAGCAAAGAGATATTATACTAATGGCATTGTGGAAATCAAGGCTTTTGGGCAAAGTAGCTCACTAAAGTGGCTGGTGCAGCGTGTTATACCTTAAACTGAAGCACACAAGGCTCGGGTGCATGCTGATAATGCATGGGTGGGCGATAGCCCATTTCAATGTCGTAGATTCGTTTCAACCTACACACCATACCCGATTAACTTTGTTACTGATGATAAGTGAGGTAGCTTTAGCTTAGTGAGCACAGCATTGGTGTACAAAAGTCAAAAGCCAGTGGTCACAGCTTTAATACCTGTCTTGACCGTATTAATCCCTCACATTTCCCAAAAGGCTCTAAAATTATTGTATTGCATATATTGCACAAAAACACTGCCAGACACATTTCATCTGCATCATTAAAGCGGATATGCCGCGTGCCCTTTTAGTTAAGTTGACGTCATTAACACCAACGACAACTACTACTTTCTTAGAATGAATTGCAATTGTATGAAGGCAGCGAAAACTACGAATCGTGTAAGGAGTTTAAGGGATGTGCCTACGGACGGGCTAATCTTTGGGTTGGGAAAAACTTTCAATAAGAGCAAAAGGAAAAAGTATTGAACAATAAAGCCTTTCAACTGTAGGGAAAATGAACGACATAACAGTAAGAATAACGGGGAAGGTTGGCTTTAGTATACATTCTAACACTAATCTTGATCTGTCAACCTAATCTCCTTTGCTGAAGAAGAAAAAATTAACTTCTACTCCAAACTTCCGCAATTGATTGGAAAAATAAACGTTTCCCGGTAGTTGAACCCCTTCCGATCAACCCCCTTCGTACCCCTCCTTTTATTCTTAACCTTTTATTTACTTGTACTTCTAAGGAAAGAAATGTTTTTACGCTTGTTCCTATCGATAAACTAAACCCTTCCGCTCCCAATGACAACTCCAAGTCCAGGCCATATTCGCTTTCTTTACGATCTTTGTTGTCAAGTTAGTAAATTTGCCGTTTTATAGTCTGTTAGTAGCCTAAGACTATTGAATCTACTATATATTTTTACCCCTGACCTGTACGCATATAGCATGCAGCAGGCTGCAGACACACACGGCGCTACACAGATACTCACAGGTACATTTACGTTATCAACTTTCCCAAGGTTATCTGCAATTAGATGGAAAGACCTCGGCTCGAACCCACAACGTTTTTATAATATAACTGTTTGGATTTTTGTCAAGATATATACAAGCTCTGCCTGCTTTCTCAAATATTCACTGTTTGAAACAAATTTAATTGCCCTTAACAGTTTAGTTCCAGATATCGAATGTGGTCTGAAATTGTAAACAATTTTTTGGCTGGTGAAGCTAACTGTTGACTTACTTATTTGTTATTGAAGATGCTTTTACAATAGCTAACAAATTTTTTTTGATTATTTTAGGAAAATATCAACTCGCAATGCTGAGCGAGAGTACTGTAGCTGAGCTTATAAAAGATGTGATTTCATATAACAAATCAGAATCTACAATCAAGTTGAAGTATTCGGCTAACAAGCCAACGACAGCTGAATGGCTTAGAAACATATGGCAATATGCAAGAAAATTCAATCTTCTTCTAAAGCTTGAAGGATTACCTTTGATTCCATTGGAAAATGCAATCACCGAAAAACAAGTGCTTCGTTGTGCTGAAGTAGCAAACCAATCAAGCATACTTTTTCTGAGTGATTCTGTGGACTATGGTCAATGCAAACGCAATTCATGGGCGTCTTTTATGTCTTTCCTTGGTTTCAAGGTCGTCACAGAGCTACCTGAGTATATTCTTGAATACAATGAATTGTTCAGAGGAAAAATAAACAAGTATAATGCTGCAGATATCACGTCGTTGTTTGTAAACATGTCGCAAATTGAGGGCTTGGATAATTTTGTGAGAAGATTCAGGATGTACAAGGACAATGAAGTAAAGAACGAGTTGAAGGAACTGATAGGCAACATGCGATCTTGGCCTTATCATGTCAGTAAACTGATTAAAAAACTGCCAATTTTTGAGAATTCCCTCACGAAGAAATTAGTATCAGTTGAAGAAGTTAGACATGTTGCGCCACAAAATATGCCAATGATCAATCCTCGAAGTATGTTAATACGCTGCAACGATGCAACTTCGAGAAATCTTGCTGATAAGCTGGGAGCTGAATTATTGACAAAAGAAACACTTATCAACGGTGTGATAATTCCAGAGATGCTGCAGAACAAACATGATAATCAAAGCATTGATGAATTCATGAAGTACATACTGCCAGATGTTACAATTGGGCATCAGTTTCCAAAACTTGAAGACATACCATTCGTTACTGCTACTAACGGCAATCGTTACAAGCCGGGTGCTCTGTTTGATCCAGACCATGTAGACCTGAGGATGCTGTTTTCGCATGACAATGGAAAATTTCCTTCAGGAATGTATAAAGATGAGCCATTCATTCAGGCTTTGAGGAAGCTTGGTTTAAAATCTGCAAGAAATTTATCCGCTGAAGACCTGCATCAGATTATTAACAGCATTCCACTTTCTGGAAGTCCAAATGAAGGCCAACAAAAAGCGAAGCTACTTGTTGAATATTTTGAGAAATACCCCAATGCAATTTGCTCAGGAAATCTTGAATTTTTGAGAAATAGCCCATGGATTCCAGTAATGCAAGCTAGGCCAATTGATTATCCAAAAAATTGACGTGGCATGCAGAAAGATATTCCAATCAAAGATTCGAAAGGCCAACTAACATGACTTGTGAAGCAAACGCCAGAATTTTAGGAGCAGTGATGCCAATATTCTCAAATGAATACTCAACAAACCAGATGAAGAAATATATTTTCCAGTTAGAGGTGAAATTGCCCGATGTTTTGAAACAACTTAAATGCGTGATCAATAACTACGAAGAACAATACAAGGCACAATATGTCCTTGTTGTTCAAGAAATATATCGTCATTTGTCTGAGTTTGATAAAAACGATGTTGAAGCAGCACTGTCAAGCTTGCATATCGAAGACTGGGCGTGGAACGGAAAGGGATTCACATGTCCAAAGAAGATGGTTGTCACATTTGACTCGAGAAGCCTTAATCTGAGTCCATATATCTGGCGAGTCCCATTAGAAATGCGCATGTTTGAAGACATGCTTTTGAAGTTGGGTGCAAACAAAGCATGTACAATTCAGATGGCAATGGAAGTATTGAAAGAAATGAAAGTTCATTATGAGAAAGATACCCCAGAAGATGACGAGACTGCTGCCTTGACTGACCTGAAGCTTGCTGTGGAAATCATCTCAAGACTTAGCAAGAAGGAGTTGCCTGCTAATCTTCGTGAACAATTGCTTGTACCGATCCACACAAAGGCAAAT
The DNA here is from genome assembly GCA_014526335.1 of Chrysaora quinquecirrha. Lineage (NCBI taxonomy): Eukaryota > Metazoa > Cnidaria > Scyphozoa > Semaeostomeae > Pelagiidae > Chrysaora > Chrysaora quinquecirrha. The sequence goes on along the minus strand of JACTAT010000230.1, from coordinate 387,674 downwards.
GTGCTGAAATTTGAGTTGGCAGATAACACTGTTTATTGTCCAAATTACAGTCATGGATCATATGACTACGAGTTTCACGAAGATGTTAACTATCTTCATGAGAGGATAGATGAAAATGTTGCTACAGCTTTGGGCATCCGCAGCTTAACAAGTAAAATTCTTGGCGCTGAAGATCTTGGTATTTTGAAGAGTATGGTCAAACGGAGCCATTGACAAGGAGAATAAACAGAATCCTTCAAGATTATGGTGATGGCTCAGCAATAATAAAGGAATTAATTCAAAATGCCGATGACGCTGGAGCAACAGAAGTGAAATTGCTCTACGACGAAAGACAGAACAGACATCAACGATCAAGTCTTATTGATCCTGGAATGCAAGATTTTCAAGGACCTGCTCTCTGGGCCTACAATAATGCAACATTTTCGAAACAGGACTTTGAGAACATCACCAAACTTAGCGGAGCAACAAAAGAATCTCAGAGAGATAAAATTGGAAAATTTGGCCTTGGATTCAATGCTGTGTATAATATAACTGACGTTCCAAGTTTTATAAGTAAAGACCAGCTGGTAATTTTTGATCCACACACAACAAATCTTGGCAGAGCTATTAGTAATAAGACTAAGCCTGGCGTCAAAATAAATATTGGCTCAAATAGAAATAGACTAAAGCATTTTAAAGACCAGTTAACACCATATGATGGGATATTTGGCATGGATATGAGTCTTGAAGAAAACCACAAGTCATTTAATGGCACACTGTTTCGTTTTCCTTTGAGAACAAAAGAGCAGGCGATACAAAGTGAGATAAAGAAATTGTGCTACGACCAACATGAAATGAAAAAGTTACTCTCTAAGTTTGCTGCAGAAGCAAATAAGATCTTGTTGTTTACTCAGCATGTGCGTCGAATAGAAGTTTTTTACCTAGAAGAAAATGCAGTCAGCCCAGTTGTGATGAAAGAGCTTGTTTCAGTTGAAAAAGACATCACCAAGGAAATCATTCCACTTGTGATAAACGGCAGAAAATTCAAAGCTTCTGAAGTGACAAAACTTTCAGCTGTGGCTGTTGATAAAGCAAGAAAAATAGCTGCAGATTACAAGCCAATTATTTGCTCAAATATTCTGGGCCTAACAGTGAATATATCTTCATCCGGAAGAGAGTATTTCAAAGACCAACATTTGAAGGATTCAAATGATAAATGGTTGGTAAGATCCGCAAGTGACTCAAGTGATTCCAGGTGTTTTAAAATGGCTTTTGAACACTCAAAGCTGAATCCAGTCGCATCTATTGCAATATCGGTTTCAGACGAAGATTTGAACTCCCATCAATTTGCATTCAATGCTCTTGACACACAGCGCCATGAAGGACATTTCTTTTGCTTTTTGCCGTTGCCTATAGCAAACATGTTACCTGTCCACGTCAATGGTACTTTTGCTGTAACCCATGACAGGAAGTCAATGCAACAAGTAAACGAAGACGACAAGTATGTTACAACAAATGAAACAAGATGGAATCATGCACTGATGGCTGGTCCCGTTTCAGCTGCATACCTCGGTGCTTTAGAGGATCTGAAGAAAATAACAGCTGATTTTGAAGAAAGGCAATGGTATGAATTGTTTCCAACAGCCTTTAATGTATATTCACCGTATAACAAATCTTTACTGAAGAGCTTCTATGAAAACATGATTGTTAAGAGGCCAAAACTTCTGCATGCTTGTTCAACTAAACAGTGGATTCACTGGGGAGAGAGCATAATCATTGATAAAAATCTCGATGAAGACATAAGAAGAAGTATGGAGTCAATCATTCAGCTGTATGTGAAGGATCGTTTTGTAATTCACTTACCTGATTCTGTAATTAAGTCAATGTCTGATGCTGGATTTACCAACGAATTGAAGCAAGTTACCATGACTTTTGAAGAATTTTTTATCAATGTTTTCCAACCAAATATAAAAGAACCAAGAATGCCTGCAAATGTTCGCGATAATGTTGTTCTATATCTAATAAAAACCTGAAGAACTATCCAAAGCTTAGATCTGCCCTGATTGCAACAGAATGTATCCCAACTTTGCCAAATGGAAAATTGACATCTCCAAATAAACTTGTCAGGCCGAAAAGCAACGCATCCACATTATATGAAGAAAGTGATGAAGTCTTCCCTGTAGGAGAAAGATTCAATCAGCGGTTGAATTTAGAGATACTTGAAGAACTTGGGATGGTTGCGGATAAAGTTCCTTGGGAAATTTTGGAAAGCAGAGCTCATACAGTAGTTTCACTGGAAAACCAAGTGACTGCAAGAAGTCGATCAAAATGTCTAATCAAACGTATCGATGAAAAAATAAAGCAAAATGGTTTTCATGAGATCTCAGATAGTTGGAGAAGTATCAAATTTTTACCAGTAAAGGCTGCACCAAAGCAATGGTGTGATCTTCCATGGGCTGGAACCTCATGCGATGATAAATTTCACAGCATAGAAGGAATTTACCCAAGTTCTCTTGAGAATCTTGTGTGCTGTCACTCACCTATAATCGATGAAAGTGAAGAAGGATGTGGAAAACTAAGTAAGGAAATTCTTGAATTCTTCAAAATACCAACAAAGGCAACGCTGTCTCAAGTCTGTGATCAAATTGACAAAATACTTGACGTCAATCTAGAAGTGGTAAAGGATCCAGTTAAAGAGATTCTCGTAAGCATTTACATATACCTTGAATCATATTGTAAAAAAAAGAATCCAGAAGGCTTTAGCAACGTGCGTTCAAGGTTTGAGAATAAGCCATTTCTTGTCATTGGAAACAAGTTGGTGCAGATGAAATTCGTTGCTTTTAGACATGATTACCCGTCAGAGCCTTATTTATATAAACTTCCTTACAATTTAACATTGAATTTCCGAGCATTGATGTCTGCAATTGGAGTGAAGGAATCCTTTGATGTGGAAGATTTTATACATGCATTGCAGTGCATGGAGAATGATTACCGCAATTTGCAACTTCAGGATGCACAGATCAAAATGGTAAGGAATATTCTGGAATCAATCGTTAGCTTTCAAAGCGAAGAGAGTTTGCCCTTATTTTTGCCTGACAATAAAGGTATTCTATATTCAAACCATGACGTTCATGTTAAAGATGCAAGATGGATACCTGATGATCCTAATCTCAGATACATACATCCTGATATTCCAGATGGTTTAGCGCTGTCACTTGGTGCAAAAACAGTCAGATCCCATTCAATCAATAAACACTCAATCGGACTGCCGTTTGGTCAGCATGAAAAGCTCACTGTGCGTTTGAAAAAGATCCTAGATGGTTACCCAAGTGACCTACAGATTTTCCATGAAATATTACAGAATGCCGATGATGCTGGAGCAACTAAACTTCAGATTGTGCTTGACAGAAGAACACATCCGAACACTAGTGTGTTTAGCGATGCATGGAAATCTCTTCAAGGACCAGCAATTTTATTTTGCAATAACGCTCCATTTACTGAGTCTGACTTGCAAGGTATCCAAAATCTTGGAGAAGGCAGTAAGTCAAACGACCCATTAAAACAGGTCAATTTGGAGTTGGCTTTAACGTTGTTTACCATGTCACTGATGTACCAACGTTATTAACACACGTTGAAGGTCGCGGAAGTGTTCTGTGCATTTTTGATCCCCATGCGAAATTTCTTGACGAGTGTACTTTGAATGAACCAGGAAGAATGTTTTCAGATGCAAGAAATTTTCTTAAAAAGCAATTTCCAGATGTTTATCGAACATTCGTTCCGGATGTTTTCAGTAACTTGAAATCAACAATATTTCGCCTACCGATACGAGACATAAACATGGCGCTTGAATCAAAAATTAAGCAAGAAGCAATTTCTGTTGATAACTTGCGTGAAATGCTGGACGAATTCCAAAAAGAGGCTGCTGAGAGTATGCTATTTTTGAAGCATGTTGAAACAATTGAGCTTTCAGAGATAAAGGGCACAGGACACATGGAGAAACTGTACTCAATTCACTCTAAATGTTCCCCAGCTGGAAAAAATGAAAAGACGCGTTTGAATGAAGAGTATAAATCGATTGCAAACACTTTGAAAGAAAACCTCAGAGACAGTGTTTCAGGTGAATTTGCCATTCATTCTTATGATATGATAATAAGAGATTCCAAGAAGAGCCAGAAATGGCATATTATCCAGAAAAATGCATCCGTAAACAGCAGTTCTGTGCCTCCTTCAGTGGAAGAACATTACAAGAAAGGCTTACTACGGATCTTTCCAAGCGGTGGAATTGCTTGTAAGCAAGAGGAAAAATCAACAAACAATGGAAAAGTGTTTTGTCTACTACCACTGCAGATTTCAAGCAGTTTGCCTCTGCATATTAATGGCAATTTCATCTTGGATTATGAAACAAGAAGAAAGCTGTGGTTCTCATCTAAGGATAATTGCTTCCAGAATGACTGGAATTACTATGTCATTGAAAACTGTGTTATTCCCAGCTACATTGCACTGTTAGAGAATTTTGCAAAGCAACTTAGAATAGATCTTGGTGATTCAACTGCTGAAGAAGTAATCAAAAGAACATTCCCTAAACCCGAAGCTGGCCAAGGTTTCCATGGTTATTTATCATATCCGTCACGAATTGAAGATTCTAAAGAACGCATGGTTGAACGTCATCCAAAGGAAATAGATCGCTATTTCAGCAATTTTCCCGTCTTAATCAGCAGCAACAGAGTTTTTGAATATGACAGCGATTTGGTCAAAAAGTTTTACAAACAGCTTGCAGAAGGCGTGTCTCAGTTATTTCCAGTGCTACATACCCTGCATGGAGGTGGTCAATTGACAATTGACTTTTGCCCTGCAAACTCTGAATCCAAGCAGCTTTTCATACCAGACGCATGTCTTAGTGAGGGAAGTAAATTGTTCAACGCAAAGGAAATCGAAAATTTATGCGTCTTGCTCCTGAAGGCAGGTATGCATGTTTACAACGTTCCTCGACCAATAGTACGCAGTTTTGATGAATCAGAAGTGCCCCTGAAAAGACTGAATCCATTAGATGTCATTAAGTTTTTAAAAGGCAACGCCAATGCAATCTTAAGTTCGCCGAAGCCAGTTTCAAAGACAATATTCAAAGACGTGGAAACTGTTGGAGTAGTGCTCAAATACTGTTTGAAATTAGAAAAGCTAAAAATCGAAGATTTGGAAGGGCTGCCTCTTCTCGTTACAGAAGATGACTACCTGAGAACAATCGATAGCAATTCACTGATTTACTTCGAAGAACTCTCAACATTGTTTCCAGGTAAAAATTCAATCTGTCTTCATCCAGAACTGAGACGCTATCTCGGTATTTATCAACAATCAAACCAAGGGTGGCTGAGAAGGCTTACATTGGAGAACTTGAATGAGTTTTTACATGAAGAAGTAAATCCGGAATTAACAAGCGCTGAAGAGATTGAGCTCCAAGGCCCCAACGCAACAGATGCCTTTTTGAAATGGTTGATACATCTTTGGGATTTCCTCCGTAAAGAGCATAAACGCGTCTGTGAAGAACATCGAAGAAAGGAAGTGGAAAGAATGCGTCAGCTACAAGAAACTTACAATGACAAGAAATGGCGAAAATACTACAATGAAATACCAGAACCAAATTTCAAAGATTTTCTTCAGAAAATTTCAGAATGGTGTTTACTTCCAGTTAAGAGAAGGCGTAATGAGAATATAAAAGAGCCGTACAAGAAGAGCTTAATGAAGGTTGGTTCGATCAGTTCAATTGTTAGCTTAAGCCTTCAGATGTCAGCAGTGGGTGATGCTCTAGGCCTGCCTTGTCTAGATGAAGCAGCTATTGATCGGGTAAACGAGTACAGTCATGTTAATTCAACGTACATTAAAAGTGTATTTGCAACTGATGATGACCCAGAAGCATTTCTTACAGCCTTGTACAATGAGTCAAAAAGAGAAAACTCTGGATTTCAACAAATTACACGTGAAATTGCAAAGGAGATCCTGGAATACTTTAACAGCAAATGCACTGGTAAACAGCTGAGATCAGTATCATGCTTGAGATCTTTACCATTATTTGAAGATATTTCAGGACAGTTACATGCCTTAAATAGTGGCAAAGATGTCTACCGTGTACCGGATGAAATGCCAACGGCTGGCATTCAATGTCTTCAAGGTGTGATTTTTCTGAAAGATTACCACTACTTGCAAAGATTATATGATTATCTTGGCATTAAAAAACAGGATTTAATATTTGCTTATGTGCAACATATTCTGCCATACTTTTCTCATTTCAATCAAGAGGATCGTTTGAAGCACCTAGAATTCTTAAGCAGAAGAATCACTAGAATGTATTTGGATGAGTCAGATGAAAAATTACTTGCACACCTTAAAAAGCTGGCATTTATAGAAAGCAATGATGGAACTCTTCATTGCGCAAATCATTTTTATGACCCTGAAGTAAATGTGTTTAAACTGATGCTACCGGAAGATAAATTCCCATCAAAACCATTCTGTGAAAAAAATTGGCTTCCGTTTATCAGAAAATGCGGTCTAATCACATCGGTTTCTCCCGACTTATTCCTACAGTTTGCAAGAGGTATTTCGCAAATACCACTAACATCCGTGTCAGAAAAGGAAATAAAGGAAAAATCCCAAGTCTTAGTTGACAATTTATTTGGTTCCGAGGATCTCACAAAAGACACATCTTTCCTTAATCAATTATCAAGCATTGAATTTCTACTACAAGACTGTTTGCCTGATTACCTTAAAGAGATATTGAGCAAAAGTGACAGAAGGATGATTTGTTTCAAAGGTGCTGTTATTGATAACTATGGTAAATTTCTGGGACTCGCGTGGTCAGTAGAAAACATGCTTTCATCTTATGCCAGTATGTATTTTTCAAGACATCTTTCATTCTGTTCGAGGTACGAGGAGAGTGAACAGGTCAAAAAAAGCCTAAAGGAGAATCTGCTGGTCAAAGAGAGCGTACCATATCTTAGTGTTGCAAGGAATTTAGTTAACATAGTGACCCAGAGCAAATTATTATTGAGGAAATCTCTGGGTGTTCAGGAGTTAGCTGAATCAGGAACTTCTTTTGAAAGAGTGATCGGTGATTCGTATGACTCTTTGGCGGAAAGTGAATCGGCAAACAACAGTGAAGCTATATCTTTATTGAAAGAGAACTGCGTGATTCTTGTTAAAAATGGTAAAATTGTTATTCCCAAGAAAACAACGCTTGACGAGAACAGCGAAATTTTGCCATACTTATTTTCCGTGCCTGTTAAATATGGGAAATACTTTGATTTTTTCCAAACCTTGGGAACAACAAAACAGGCAACTTGTGAACAACTTGCTGATGTATTGTGCCAAATACATGCATCTACTGATGGAAAGGCATTGTCTCCAAATGAAGCCAGCGCAGTTTTCAAGGCAGCCTCCGGACTTTCCAGGAGCCTCCAGACTGAAGAACCAACCTCCTTGAATGCCGATCTGTATTTGCCAGGGAAAATGTCTGCTGATGATAACACATTAAAACTGTATAACTCCAAGGATATAGTTTATTTTGATGACAAGCATTTTGAGGAAAGGTTACGTAAGCTGAAACGGCCGAGGATGGCATTTAACGATGAAGAATTCAAAGAGGATGATCTAAGAAAACTTTTCAGCAAGCTACCACAAGAAAGTAAGCCAATCTATATCAGTAAGATCATAACGGAAAAATTACTCGAAGCTGAAGACGTGCCAAATAGTGATTTTGCAGAGAAGCTTCAAAGTAGAATTCAATGTGAAGAGTTTATCGGGAGCATGATACGTCTGCTTATGCATCAGTCAATGCAAGGATCTGAAGATATTGAAGAGCTGCCTGAAAGTGTAGAAATCATCAAAAACACTCGTGTATCAACATTAAAGGAAGTGAAAACGGCATTGTATGATTCTGATGAGATCATAGAATCCAGCGAAGATTCAAGAGATCTATTTGTCATTGAGAATGACCGTGTTTTGAATTTCTACGTCGCACAAGATAAAGGAGGATCATTTGATGGCCTAAACATCAGTATTGTTGCAAGAGAGTTATCAATATTCTTTCGAGAATTTCTCACTGATGCTACTCTCACACCGTTGATAAATGGTTTGCTTTCGTGCGGTCCGGAAGAAATGCAGTCGTTCTTGGATACAAGCAACATAAGACGTAGTGATCAGAAGTTTATCAGCAATAAAGCACCATATGAAATCGGTGAATTTGTTCCAGTTGAATTGCATTTCTTGCTTGTAAATGACATTGTTGAATTTGAAAATGGAGAGTACGTTGCGTACGAAGCCGAAGATCCGCAAGAAGACAACAATGATGGAGATGCAGTTTATATCTATGCGAGGATTGTAGAAAAGTGCAGTGAATTTCAGAACTATTATAAAATTGAATATTTCCCTGGTGAATTCAAACGCGTTCATTGTTCTGAAATCTATAGATTTGAACGCCAGGATGATTTTGCCTCTGCCCTTGTACCACACTCTGGAGATTCCGAAACCTCCGATATGAACTACGAGCAGGATCTAGCTGAAATGTTGAATGAAATAACAAGAGAAATCGAAAAAGCGTATAAGGAAGATAAAGATTATTTTAGAAAATTCATTAAGCGATTGTACCTGCGTTGGCATCCTGATAAGAATCCTGGCAGAGAGGAGTTTTGCAAGAAAGTTTTCCAGCATATTCAAAATGAAGCTGAAAGGCTCGAGAAGATGCCTGATAACTTTTTTACTCAGTTTTTCAATCGAGGAACAAGATTTGGCAAACAGAGGAGAAACTTCAAGAGTAGCGGATCCCACTATAGTTGGTTTGGTAGTTCAGGATCGCAAGGATTCTGGAGATCAAGCTCAGGCACTCGAAATCCGCAACCGGGAGAAGCCCGTAGATGGCATCGTCAAGCAAAGTATGATTTCGAAGCAGCAAAAATGACTTGCATCAAGGACCTTATGAATGGGTTTGCTTCAAGTGCCACCAGGTAATAGATTTCTCTGTTTAAAATTTCTTTGTGGAATAAAATGTGAAATTGGTAAGTTACGAAATTAGGTGCTTCCGTGCCTCTTACCGTTAATAACCAGTTTTCTCTTGCTCTCGTCCCTCCGTTCCCAGTTTTCTCCCGTGCCCGTCGATTGATGGGCCTGATTAGGCGCGGGACTTATGGGCCTCATTTATTAAGAGAAAACATCCCCATCTAACCGTGAAGGGTTTTTATGATCTAGTTGCAATTATATAGAAACGTTCCGTCCCGGTTAGGCAGCGTAAATTTTGGTTCTTGCAGGTGAATATAAAAAAATTTTTGAAGAAGACTACTAATTTCACCTGGTCCTTGGAGTGGATAGATAGAAGATGCAATGACATAGTTCTGAGCCTACTCTTAGAAGGTTTCCTTGAACGGAGAAGGTTTTTTGCACGATCTAATTGTTGGAGGGATCGGAATAAGCGGGGGTGGAATTTCCCATGATCATTATCCTTCCTTTCCGACTGCAGATACTAGGACACCAGTTGAAGTTGCTAGGTCTATGTCTTCATAAGGCTTTTGTTCAGTCCTAAATTCGTCGTGCCTTTTTAATTTGGAGGTCCTAATTAGAGCAAGTGGGGTGGCAAATTACTCGATGATTACTTAAGAAATTATTAAATAGGGGAGGCGATAGGGTGCCATACGATAAGGTGCTATTTCTTTTACGGACCTGCACCAAATACGTTTGCATGAATTTTAGCAATAGCAATTTTTGTATGCATAGACCTGTCCTACTTCAACTGAATACAAACATTTGGGCCTCCAGTAACGGACACCTTTCAAGGGACACATTCAAAAAGGGGGATTAATAATAGTCTGGGAAATGTACACGTCTGTGCGATAAACAGTTATGATACTAGTCTAACTGGCGCCACTGCCAAGATGTTTAGTTTTTTAGTACGGTTTGACATCGTTTTTCGATTTAATCTCTTAATCTATAGCTTAAACTCAACTTAAACTTTTCTTCTACAGGCTGCTGAAAAAGGTCTGAAAGCAGCAGTTTATACTGTTGATGCCAAAAGAACAAATGATCACAATTTGTCTGTTATTGCACAAGATATCGACAATTCTTACGTCCGAGTGTTAGCCTCGAAACTCGAATCCCTTCTTGGAAGTTCAACAAAGCTACGTTATCCAGACCAATGGCATTACCCTGCCATTCCTCATACACAGTACAGTCGAGAAACTGCATTTGAAGCACTTGAAGTCACAGAAAAGTTAATGAAGGAAATCAATGGGATTGTAGAATGAAATATCTACTACAATGAAGCAACGCTTGTTCAATAATGTTTTCTTCGTTTATCTGACGTATCCAGTCCACTGACTTGTGAACACTTTGCTCTTTTAGTTTATTTGTTACAGCGTTAGCCTTAGAATATCTTTGCAGGTTTTGATAACCACACTGCTATGGCATTAACATGATTGTAGCCTGGTTAGCCAGGGCCCAAATAATGGGTTCGTTATAGCGTTAGCCTTAGAATACCTTGGCAGGCTTTGATAACCACACTGCTATGATATTTACATGAAAGTAGAAAAGTAAGCCAGAGCCCAAATAATGGGTATGTTATAGCGTTAGCCTTAGAATACCTTGGCAGGTTTTGATAACCACACTGCTATTGTATTAACATGATTGTAGACTAGTGAGCCAGAGCCCAAATAATGGGTTTGTTATAGCGTTAGCCTTAGAATACCTTGGCAGGTTTTGATAACCACACTGCTATGGTATTAACATGATTGTAGACTAGTGAGCCAGACCCCAAATAATGGGTTTGTTATAGCGTTAGCCTTAGAATACCTTGGCAGGTTTTGATAACCACACTGCTATGATATTAACATGATTGTAGACTAGTGAGCCAGAGCCCAAATAATGGGTATGTTATAGCTTTAGCCTTAGAATACCTTGGCAGGTTTTGATAACCACACTGCTATGGTATTAACATGATTGTAGACTAGTGAGCTAGACCCCAAATAATGGGTTTGTTATAGCGTTAGCCTTAGAATATCGTTGCAGGTTTTGATAACCACACTGCTATTGTATTAACATGATTGTAGACTAGTGAGCCAGAGCCCAAATTATGGGTTTGTTATAGCGTTAGCCTTAGAATACCTTGGCAGGTTTTGATAACCACACTGCTATGGTATTAACATGATTGTAGACTAGTGAGCCAGACCCCAAATAATGGGTTTGTTATAGCGTTAGCCTTAGAATATCTTTGCAGGTTCTATTAACCACACTGCTATGATATTTACATGATAGTAGAAAAGTAAGCCAGAGCCCATTTAATGGTTTGTTATAGCGTTAGCCTTAGAATACCTTGGCAGGTTTTGATAACCACACTGCTATGGTATTAACATGATTGTAGACTAGTGAGCTAGACCCCAAATAATGGGTTTGTTATAGCGTTAGCCTTAGAATACCTTGGCAGGTTTTGATAACCACACTGCTATGGTATTAACATGATTGTAGACTAGTGAGCTAGACCCCAAATAATGGGTTTGTTATAGCGTTAGCATTATAAAATCTTTGTATGTTTTAATAACCGCCCTGCTGTGATAATAACATGAGTGTAGACTGGTTAGCCAGAGCCCAAATAACGGGTTTGTTGTAGCGTTAGCCTTAGAATACCTTTGCAGGTTTTGATAGCGACACTGCTGTGATATCAACATGATTGTAGGGTGATGAGCCAGAGCCCATTTAATGTGTTTGTTATAGCGTTACCCTTGGGTTATCTTTGCAGGTTTTGATAACGACGTTGAAATTGCTAAAATATTTGAACTTTTGCAGTTAATATTTAGGTTATATATATTTTATTTTCAACATATATTTTTATTTGGATATTTTGCTGTTTTATTAGATTTTGTTGATTGTTATTGACTCTGTTAAAGTTTAATATTAGAATAATAGCGTTCATCGACCGTGTTTTTTATTTGGTCTAGCCATGTTCTTATGTGTTATATATATTTTTTGACATGTTGGAAAATGCAGCCTATATTAGCTGGAACCGTAGTGGTTTCAACGTATTGCCTTCCAAAATGCTTTGAATTCCACACATGGATTATCCCTCAACGCAATAACTCCCCTTACCCTTATCCTTCTGTCAATTGTTCTCGGTGGAGATGGGGCATAGCCAGCTATCACTGACGAGAAGGGGGCATATTCACCTATCATGGACGAGAAGGGGGCATATCCACCTATCATGGAGGAGAAGGGGGCACATCCACGAGGGATGGGGGCATAGCCACCTATCATGGAGGAGAAAGGGGCACATTCACCTATCATGGAGGAGAAGGGGCATAGCCACCTATCATGGAGAAGAAGGGGGTATAGCCACCTATCATGGAGGAGAAGGGGCATAGCCACCTATCATGGAGGAGAAGGGGCATATCCACCTATCATGGAGAAGAAGGGGGCATAGCCACCTATCATGGAGGAGAAGGGGCATAGCTACCTATCATGGAGAAGAAGGGGGCATGGCCACCTATCATGGAGGAGAAGGGGGCATAGCCACCTATCATGGAGGAGAAGGGGTTGTCCACCTATCATGGAGAAGAAGGGGGCATAGCCACCTATCATGGAGGAGAAGGGGCATAGCCACCTATCATGGAGGAGAAGAGGCATAGCCACCTATCATGGAGGAGAAGAGGCATAGCCACCTATCATAGAGGAGAAGGGGCATAACAACCTATCATGGAGGAGAAGGGGGCATATCCACTTTTCATGGAGGAGAAGGGGGCATATCCACCTAGCACCTCTTACGAAACTTTTCTATAAAACACAGATTTCTCTGTCTCAGTCCTAATCAATTATGCAAGCAATGTGTCTTTTAGGCTTACGCAATTGAGCGTGTAAGCCTAAAAGACACATTTGCACGGAGAGGAGGATCGTCGTTCCTGAAACTCAGCCTGATTTTTTTCATATCAACGGGGACGACTGGGGCGCGTCCCCTGCATTGCAACGGAACGCTTATGACGATAGGAGAACATGATTTTACGCATATCGCCGTTGATGGCGACAGATTAGAAAACGCTGGAATTGGTTTAACGTGTTCAACGACATAGTCGCGTCAAGAAAGTTGTATTCCTTTGTAGGAATGATCTCGCACTCGGATTTCGAATTCACAGTTTTGTTCTCATATGTTGCTGAACCATTAGATTTTGCATATTGGTTTTGAGTTATTAAAGGTCAGATGCAGAAAAGCATGCAGTCAAAGTCCAGAAAAGTGTTCAACCTTCCTCCAGACATAAATTGCCCTAGCTGGAAACCTTCCTCGCTAAACAATGAAAAAAAGGCGTGTTTTGGGTGTGGCAAAATATTTTCTATTATTCTAATGGACCTTCCTCCGGTCAATGACCGTGTGACCGTATTTTTTTCCTGACTCTGCATGCAGTTAGTGGTTGGGAATTTATCGACAAGAAAAACCTTGCTACGATTGAAAAATTAGAAAACATTGCGGGTGCAGATAAGCTCGGGTGTGCAAAAATATCACAAAAATTGATAAGCCCCCCATCATTTCGGATGAACGAAAAGTCATTTAATCTTTCTTATACATAATATTCCATTAGTAAAAAAATAAAGAGCCAACCAATATACTAACTATGTATAGAGAAAAGAATGTTTGTAAGAGAAATAATAGGCAACATTTTGAATATTTCTAATAGTACTTACACACTTTGGAGATCGCTCTTCAACGTATTTGGATACCACAATACACTGTAATAGGCGCTGCAGCGGTTGTTTGATCATATATCGTTTTCTTGAGCTCCGCAGCCTGCAGAAAACAATAGAGTGTTGAGTAGGCGAAGAATAAACTTACCTACAACTATTCAAGTTAAACATGACGTCACGTTAACTGTTGATTTTAGATTTTTGACTACGGACAAAATGGTACTAAACCAATTCGATGGAGTTCAGATAAAGAAACTGATGCAACTGTTGTTATTGCTTATTTCAATTTGGGGTATTTGGTTCCTGGTACTCCCATGGAGGCCCGACAGGGGGTCCATTCAGTTTGAGGGTCTTGACTACATCTAGAGAAATTCTGCAACTGGTATTTTTGTTACTGAGCTTAGCTTAGTTTGCAACCTTTTGTGTATTTGAATGTGAGAAAACTTTGAACTTAACAGAACTTTTCATTGCTGGATTGGAAGCTAAAAGAGCGGCATGATTTATAGCTTCTTCCATTACCATTTGGGCCTATTGTACGAATTTACTACCATTTGAGGGTTATTTTGAAAATTTAAGTTTTGGCCCTCTTTAGCCCTGACTGGACCCCTGTCGGGCCTCAATGGGAGTACCCCACTTTGTTTGAAAAGCCAATTATAGATGTTCATGCAAGAACAAGATCATAAACGAAGTCTAAAGGTATTCGGCTGTAGCAATCAAAATCTCAAAAGCAATGTAGAAACATAACATCATAACATACCATAAAGTGGGAATGGCTCTAACGTTAAAAATTTATTCTTAGGGCCCAAGAGACCAAACATTTTGGGCTAAATACTTTAAATTTGCTCAACAACCTTACAAGCCGTGTTTGACTGTTTGACAAGAAGACACATACTTTCACAAGAAAAAATATTTGCCAAACAATGATGTGCGAAGTGGTCAAACAACAAAGTTTTTTGTTTGGCAAACGAATTCGTTTCGCAACGGCTTAAGGCCCTGGCCAAACGATCAAACATTTTGGTCCAACATTTGAAATTTGCTTGTCAAGCAAAATGTTTGACCGTTTGGCCGTTCAAAAACATTGCTCGTCCATCACTTTTTGTATGCGTCAAGCGAAAAATAGCTTTGAATTAATTCAAAAACATCACGCCACAAATTTAAAATGTTGGACTAACAATGTTTGATCGTTTGGCCAGGGCCTAAAAAGTTGCGATTTGAAGATTGGGATTTGAAGGGCAAGAGTTTCAGAAAAAATTTAGCTCAACCAAGTAATTCGGCTTTTTAAAACCAATTGGACAAATAGTTCAAAATTCTTCCAAACATACCTTAAGTAAATATCTGCACATGCCATAAGTTTCTCCAGACATTGCAAAAACATCTTGTATTTTTCATTTTGAAACAGCAAATCTACAGCAGAAGCCTAAATCTGTTTGAAGATGGACATACAACCAAGCTGACCTGCCATGGGCCTAAGCCTGGAAGACTTTTCAACGCAGCAGAAGAGCAGTCCAGACTGGCAGGAAAACTGTGAAATGAGACCAAGAAGAAAGCAGCATGTTTGAAGCATTGTTTGAAGCGTTGCCAGTCTGTATATTCTCGAGAGGCTAAACAACCCAAATTTCAAGCAACTTAATACGAAAGCAAGCCCGAATGTATCGAGTTTTGGTCTTTGAAATTCAAATAAAATAAACGAGATTATTTAAATTTCAAACAAAGTTTGCTTGATGTTTTTAAGGGCAGTTTAATTTAAATGGTGCTCTCTACTTGCCTTTTGCTTGGAATTTAAAGCTACAGGGACGCATGAACATTATTTCGTTCGCTTGCAACATAAACACGCTTTGTTGCAATTCTTTATTTGTGTTCCCAGGCGTAAAACCTTTCTTACGAAACAAATGTTCGCCAAAAAATGCTGCAAGCAATGAAATTAAAATTAAACGGAGACGCTGGGAGCCTGCAGGAATTTTGTAAGATTGGGTCTTTATGCAGGGACGGAGAAGCGAAGCAAGCTCTCAGGAGAAAGCTCTCAGAACATGAAGAATCGAAGGCAAACTATGGCGTAAAAGGACGCAATACGAATAAATTGTCGGGGCCCCTTTTGATCGGAGCCCTTAGTTATTGAATGAACTAAGGAGTCTTGTGTTACGCCACTGATCCGAGCCTCGATAGTCGATAGTGCCTTAAAGTTCCTTAATTTTTGGAAATTGTTAGCTTAGAGATTCTTCCTACAATCCTCGCCAAAAGGCTGGGACACTTCGAACTTTTGTAAAATTCTCGCTCTAAAGACGCATACCCCCTCCCCCGACTCAATGTTGGTGAAATCGATGTTGACAGTGGTCCCAACATTGAGTCGGGGGGGAGGGGGGTCTTATTACCCAAATATGTTGTAATGAGACGGGGTTTTAAGGTAAAACATACTTATAACATACTGTCCCCAATATTTTTGACGAGGATTGTCTGAGCAAGAGCAGAAATCTAAAATTGTGTTTTTCTCAAGAATGGAAAGACTCAAAAGGCTCAAGTGATGTTTATTGTAAATAGGAGGAATGACTTTATATTTTGGGGGGCTTTGGGGGGTCAGGGCCAAAATTTTGCAAAATGTGAAAATTCATTGAAAAGTGAAGGAATCCTTTGAAAAAGGCCGTAATTCACTTTCTAACATCGCAAAATCATAAGAGGCAACGGTACACATTTTTCAGCTCCAGAAGCAATACCTTTATCATTCAAATGCATCTTTAGAACCGTTCTGTAGACCACAATTCAAGCGATGCGTCTGCCGCTGCGGAGGAGAGAGCTTGAAATCTAAGAAACTGACAGTTCTCCATCATTTTCTACCGCATAAAAGTGGAATAACTCAAGTCCAAATAATTTTCCCATACTTCTCGCTATCCGACAATACATTTCTGGGGGTATTTCATGTTATAAAATAATTTTCCCTTTTTGTCATTCCTTCTGAGTTCGTTTTCTGACAGTTCTCCACTCTCTGTAGTAAGTAAACAATACAGCTGGTGAAAACCTATCTTTAAAAACAGGTGGAGAACTGTGAGAAATATACTTTGCCATGCATTGGCAGTCGAACTCTGTTGAAAATCTTAAAGTAGACATGAAATAATACAGAATTACAAAGTTACAAGTGCAGTCTTTCAAGCAACGAGGAGATATTTACATTTGAAGATGGAGAACTGTGGGGAGAACTGTGTGGAGAACTGTAGAACTTGGCATCCCGCTTGGTTGCTCCTTATTCAATTTCGCAGTCCATCAAATAACAATGCCAATTATGCTTACTTTAGCATTCTTCCGTTCTCTGTTGTGAAGATCAACAACACTTGAAAGCAAGTACATCATGCCTGCATAATTCGTTTCATTTTCTGAATTTCGTAATAATTCACTGCTAAACAGTGGAGTCAGTTTATGAGCTTTGATGAAAGTTTTCACTTTATAGTTAGATTCGTCTCGAGACAACATAATGCAGACTGTTTTATGTAAATTTACAACCCTCCGTTACTTTTTATAACAGAATTTCTGACCTTCTGTTTTGCTGTGATTACTCAAAATTCAGACAATCCTCGCCAAAAGGCTGGGACACTTCGAACTTTTGTAAAATTCTCGCTCTAAAGACGCATACCCCCTCCCCGACTCAATGTTGGTGAAATCGATGTTGACAGTGGTCCCAACATTGAGTCGGGGAGGGGGTCTTATTACCCAAATATGTTGTAATGAGACGGGTTTTAAGGTAAAACATACTTATAACATACTGTCCCCAATATTTTGACGAGGATTGTCTGAGCAAGAGCAGAAATCTAAAATTGTGTTTTTCTCAAGAATGGAAAGACTCAAAAGGCTCAAGTGTTGTTTATTGTAAATAGGAGGAATGACTTTATATTTTGGGGGCTTTGGGGGGTCAGGGTCAAAATTTTGCAAAATGTGAAAATTCATTGAAAAGTGAAGGAATCCTTTGAAAAGGCCGTAATTCACTTTCTAACACCGCAAAATCATAAGAGGCAACGGTACACATTTTCAGCTCCAGAAGCAATACCTTTATCATTCAAATGCATCTTTAGAACCGTTCTGTAGACCACAATTCAAGCGATGCGTCTGCCGCTGCGGAGGAGAGAGCTTGAAATCTAAGAAACTGACAGTTCTCCATCATTTTCTACCGCATAAAAGTGGAATAACTCAAGTCCAAATAATTTTCCCATACTTCTCGCTATCCGACAATACATTTCTGGGGGTATTTCATGTTATAAAATAATTTTCCTTTTGTCATTCCTTCTGAGTTCGTTTTCTGACAGTTCTCCACTCTCTGTAGTAAGTAAACAATACAGCTGGTGAAAACCTATCTTTAAAAACAGGTGGAGAACTGTGAGAAATATACTTTGCCATGCATTGGCAGTCGAACTCTGTTGAAAATCTTAAAGTAGACATGAAATAATACAGAATTACAAAGTTACAAGTGCAGTCTTTCAAGCAACGAGGAGATATTTACATTTGAAGATGGAGAACTGTGGGGAGAACTGTGTGGAGAACTGTAGAACTTGGCATCCCGCTTGGTTGCTCCTTATTCAATTTCGCAGTCCATCAAATAACAATGCCAATTATGCTTACTTTAGCATTCTTCCGTTCTCTGTTGTGAAGATCAACAACACTTGAAAGCAAGTACATCATGCCTGCATAATTCGTTTCATTTTCTGAATTTCGTAATAATTCACTGCTAAACAGTGGAGTCAGTTTATGAGCTTTGATGAAAGTTTTTCACTTTATAGTTAGATTCGTCTCGAGACAACATAATGCAGACTGTTTTATGTAAATTTACAACCCTCCGTTACTTTTTATAACAGAATTTCTGACCTTCTGTTTTGCTGTGATTACTCAAAATTCAGACAATCCTCGCCAAAAGGCTGGGACACTTCGAACTTTTGTAAAATTCTCGCTCTAAAGACGCATACCCCCCTCCCCCCGACTCAATGTTGGTGAAATCGATGTTGACAGTGGTCCCAACATTGAGTCGGGGGGGGGGGTCTTATTACCCAAATATGTTGTAATGAGACGGGGTTTTAAGGTAAAACATACTTATAACATACTGTCCCCAATATTTTGACGAGGATTGTCTGAGCAAGAGCAGAAATCTAAAATTGTGTTTTTCTCAAGAATGGAAAGACTCAAAAGGCTCAAGTGTTGTTTATTGTAAATAGGAGGAATGACTTTATATTTTGGGGGGCTTTGGGGGGTCAGGGTCAAAATTTTGCAAAATGTGAAAATTCATTGAAAAGTGAAGGAATCCTTTGAAAAGGCCGTAATTCACTTTCTAACACCGCAAAATCATAAGAGGCAACGGTACACATTTTTCAGCTCCAGAAGCAATACCTTTATCATTCAAATGCATCTTTAGAACCGTTCTGTAGACCACAATTCAAGCGATGCGTCTGCCGCTGCGGAGGAGAGAGCTTGAAATCTAAGAAACTGACAGTTCTCCATCATTTTCTACCGCATAAAAGTGGAATAACTCAAGTCCAAATAATTTTCCCATACTTCTCGCTATCCGACAATACATTTCTGGGGTATTTCATGTTATAAAATAATTTTCCTTTTGTCATTCCTTCTGAGTTCGTTTTCTGACAGTTCTCCACTCTCTGTAGTAAGTAAACAATACAGCTGGTGAAAACCTATCTTTAAAAACAGGTGGAGAACTGTGAGAAATATACTTTGCCATGCATTGGCAGTCGAACTCTGTTGAAAATCTTAAAGTAGACATGAAATAATACAGAATTACAAAGTTACAAGTGCAGTCTTTCAAGCAACGAGGAGATATTTACATTTGAAGATGGAGAACTGTGGGGAGAACTGTGTGGAGAACTGTAGAACTTGGCATCCCGCTTGGTTGCTCCTTATTCAATTTCGCAGTCCATCAAATAACAATGCCAATTATGCTTACTTTAGCATTCTTCCGTTCTCTGTTGTGAAGATCAACAACACTTGAAAGCAAGTACATCATGCCTGCATAATTCGTTTCATTTTCTGAATTTCGTAATAATTCACTGCTAAACAGTGGAGTCAGTTTATGAGCTTTGATGAAAGTTTTCACTTTATAGTTAGATTCGTCTCGAGACAACATAATGCAGACTGTTTTATGTAAATTTACAACCCTCCGTTACTTTTTATAACAGAATTTCTGACCTTCTGTTTTGCTGTGATTACTCAAAATTCAGACAATCCTCGCCAAAAAGGCTGGGACACTTCGAACTTTTGTAAAATTCTCGCTCTAAAGACGCATACCCCCTCCCCCGACTCAATGTTGGTGAAATCGATGTTGACAGTGGTCCCAACATTGAGTCGGGGGGGAGGGGGGTCTTATTACCCAAATATGTTGTAATGAGACGGGGTTTTTAAGGTAAAACATACTTATAACATACTGTCCCCAATATTTTTGACGAGGATTGTCTGAGCAAGAGCAGAAATCTAAAATTGTGTTTTTCTCAAGAATGGAA
This sequence comes from Chrysaora quinquecirrha, assembly GCA_014526335.1. NCBI lineage: Eukaryota > Metazoa > Cnidaria > Scyphozoa > Semaeostomeae > Pelagiidae > Chrysaora > Chrysaora quinquecirrha. The sequence continues at coordinate 367,521 of JACTAT010000230.1, read as the reverse complement.
AGACTCAAAAGGCTCAAGTGTTGTTTATTGTAAATAGGAGGAATGACTTTATATTTTGGGGGGCTTTGGGGGGTCAGGGTCAAAATTTTGCAAAATGTGAAAATTCATTGAAAAGTGAAGGAATCCTTTGAAAAAGGCCGTAATTCACTTTCTAACACCGCAAAATCATAAGAGGCAACGGTACACATTTTTCAGCTCCAGAAGCAATACCTTTATCATTCAAATGCATCTTTAGAACCGTTCTGTAGACCACAATTCAAGCGATGCGTCTGCCGCTGCGGAGGAGAGAGCTTGAAATCTAAGAAACTGACAGTTCTCCATCATTTTCTACCGCATAAAAGTGGAATAACTCAAGTCCAAATAATTTTCCCATACTTCTCGCTATCCGACAATACATTTCTGGGGTATTTCATGTTATAAAATAATTTTCCTTTTGTCATTCCTTCTGAGTTCGTTTTCTGACAGTTCTCCACTCTCTGTAGTAAGTAAACAATACAGCTGGTGAAAACCTATCTTTAAAAACAGGTGGAGAACTGTGAGAAATATACTTTGCCATGCATTGGCAGTCGAACTCTGTTGAAAATCTTAAAGTAGACATGAAATAATACAGAATTACAAAGTTACAAGTGCAGTCTTTCAAGCAACGAGGAGATATTTACATTTGAAGATGGAGAACTGTGGGGAGAACTGTGTGGAGAACTGTAGAACTTGGCATCCCGCTTGGTTGCTCCTTATTCAATTTCGCAGTCCATCAAATAACAATGCCAATTATGCTTACTTTAGCATTCTTCCGTTCTCTGTTGTGAAGATCAACAACACTTGAAAGCAAGTACATCATGCCTGCATAATTCGTTTCATTTTCTGAATTTCGTAATAATTCACTGCTAAACAGTGGAGTCAGTTTATGAGCTTTGATGAAAGTTTTTCACTTTATAGTTAGATTCGTCTCGAGACAACATAATGCAGACTGTTTTATGTAAATTTACAACCCTCCCGTTACTTTTTATAACAGAATTTCTGACCTTCTGTTTTGCTGTGATTACTCAAAATTCAGACAGTCTGAGCAAGAGCAGAAATCTAAAATTGTGTTTTTCTCAAGAATGGAAAGACTCAAAAGGCTCAAGTGTTGTTTATTGTAAATAGGAGGAATGACTTTATATTTTGGGGGGCTTTGGGGGGTCAGGGTCAAAATTTTGCAAAATGTGAAAATTCATTGAAAAGTGAAGGAATCCTTTGAAAAAGGCCGTAATTCACTTTCTAACACCGCAAAATCATAAGAGGCAACGGTACACATTTTTCAGCTCCAGAAGCAATACCTTTATCATTCAAATGCATCTTTAGAACCGTTCTGTAGACCACAATTCAAGCGATGCGTCTGCCGCTGCGGAGGAGAGAGCTTGAAATCTAAGAAACTGACAGTTCTCCATCATTTTCTACCGCATAAAAGTGGAATAACTCAAGTCCAAATAATTTTCCCATACTTCTCGCTATCCGACAATACATTTCTGGGGGTATTTCATGTTATAAAATAATTTTCCCTTTTTGTCATTCCTTCTGAGTTCGTTTTCTGACAGTTCTCCACTCTCTGTAGTAAGTAAACAATACAGCTGGTGAAAACCTATCTTTAAAAACAGGTGGAGAACTGTGAGAAATATACTTTGCCATGCATTGGCAGTCGAACTCTGTTGAAAATCTTAAAGTAGACATGAAATAATACAGAATTACAAAGTTACAAGTGCAGTCTTTCAAGCAACGAGGAGATATTTACATTTGAAGATGGAGAACTGTGGGGAGAACTGTGTGGAGAACTGTAGAACTTGGCATCCCGCTTGGTTGCTCCATATTCAATTTCGCAGTCCATCAAATAACAATGCCAATTATGCTTACTTTAGCATTCTTCCGTTCTCTGTTGTGAAGATCAACAACACTTGAAAGCAAGTACATCATGCCTGCATAATTCGTTTCATTTTCTGAATTTCG
>JACTAT010000230.1:234951-353349 GCA_014526335.1 Chrysaora quinquecirrha | reverse complement strand
ATTTTTTCATTTTAGAGCTTTGTTTTGCTCCTGAATTAATTTCTCAGTTGGTTTCAACTTGAATTAGTTTCTCAGCTCCCCTCCCTCGAGTTTGCCACTCTGAACAGAGACAAGAAATGGTTTAGAAATAAACGCCGTCCCTTTCTAATGTCCTGTCAAATAAACGCTCCTTCTAAAAGCTTAAAAATTCTATAAAAGTAGAGTTAATCCAAGAAACAGGATAAGTGAGCTATCAATATTTAGGTCATCAAAGTTGAGAAGGCTCGTGTAGCTTACCGTCTCCAAGATCTGGCGAAAAAATGGGTTAGGCATTAACAAAGATATTTGCCACTGCCAATTAGTGACTCGCTTAACAAATTTAAGAACAAAAATCTCCTAAATCTCGTTCGTCATTTTCAGAAGTGATACACCCCTTAAACACCTCAACGTCACTGCAGGTCAATTTGAATGATCACTTATAGTAAATAGAACTTTAATATCTACTTGAATGTCATATAAGATGATATAACGGAAGAAAACAATGAAACCTACTGGATTGACTGCACCAGTGACAATGTCCCTTTTGAATTCATATTGTGCCTTTTTCAGCTCTGCAAAACGTATATCTGCCTCTTCCATTACGGCCTTGGCAAACAAATAAAAGGTTACGATAAGCAGTCATTATTGATCAGATACTGAGGGACAATAATAATGAAAAAAGATTTAATATGGCTTAATAACAGAAACCATATCACTACACATACTGCTAAACACAGTTTGCTACAATTGAATGAGCTCATACAGCTTCAAAGAAAGAGATCTGTACACTGTTGTCAAACTTTGAGTGAGGCAGATTACAATGCAGTTGTAATGCACTGAAGTTTTTAGCTAATGCACTTGTTTCGAAGGAGCTGAAATTAAATTGTTGGCTGCAAAGTTAATTTTTTGAATCCGGTTAGCTGTATCTTCTTGTGTACACACATATGTATACAGATAGTGTAGGCCTCAGTAAGCTTTGCATTTACAAAATTCTTAGGACATCAATGCACAAATTTAGTGGAATCTACCCGACATCCGCATTTACACTACATGCAGAAGCAGAAACTTTTGACCCGGCTTGAACAAGGGTCAAATTTCATCATGAATACAGGCCTAATAAAATAAAAATTGATAGATAAAAGCGACTTGTAACCTTATAATTGTCAAGAACTTTATCAGATTCTTCTTTGAATCGTTCGATTTCTTCTCTCAATTCTTCTAATTCTCTTGTTGCTATGTCACATTTCTGCTCTGCACTTAATTTCAAGTGCCTACAAAATTTTAAAGAGAAGTGCAACGAATGAATAGAAGCATACTTACACAGTACTGCACCAAACTTTCATTACATTTGACGGAAATGTCTATTTAAAATTCTTAGTAACCATGCAAAAAGATACTTGTAGGTTTGTAGCTAAACAAGTTTCCAAACCTTAAAGCAACTGAAAATCTCTTGAAAAAATTTCAAACATTGCAAGCAAAAAAGGCAAAGATATATTTTGGTGTCCGGTCTGGAGAGGATATTTACTTCTCAAAATTTGAACCCAACTTTAATTAACAACCATACTCAACTTAAACTCTCATTTTGACAAATTTTTAGGGGTGCATCTGCTAGACTGCAACCACTGGCAAATTAAGGATATGGACAATGCTGCAGTTAATACCATCTATCATACTATTCTTCCAGGTACTAATTAACTTTATTTCAGTTTATATTATTTACTTATTCTCATTTGTAATTTTCATTTGCCTTCCATGATACCGATATAGTTATTAATCTCGCCTGTGTTTTTAAGTTATGCAATATTGTATAGCTCTGTTTAAGCAATGTAATTTCTTGACCAGCTTATTCGTAAATATGCAAGGGTGATGAACATAGAATGCTTGAAACATGTTTTCCCACTTAAAAGTTGTCGTTTTTCTTCTGAAATTCCTGTCTTAGTTATCAGAGTTGCTAAAAGGAATCCTGTAAAAAGTAGCCTTGTTCGTCACGAGCTATTCAGAGGAATATTTCTTACCCCTTATCAGAAGAGATGACTTGTGCAAGTCAAGGACCAGTTGGACAAAAAAGTCTGCCAAAGGCAAACTTACCTATCCAATGAATGTCCTCTTGAACGTGATCTCTTCCTGAAGGTTCTAGGCACATTTTCTTGTATATGAGATGTTTGAGCTGAAAATCAAATAGCTGATGTTTGAATGAACCATCAATAGAAGTAGCAACACTTTTGTAATAAGTGAAGTATGATGGCAAAATGCATATCAAAACACCTTTCATGTGCTTTAGCATAACGAGGATGATACATTTCATTAGTATAGGTACAACAGCTGTATCTTACAAAAAGATGTCTAAGAAGATTAATTAACCTTGGAATTTTAACTTCTTGAATTTTTATACAGAAACCTTTTAGACAGGAGCATTTCTAATGAAAATCCGACAAAGGGCAAAAGTAAAAACTTTACCACAGATTCCAGTCATTAATCATCTGATAAACAAGGTGGAATATAAGTAGTGTTGGAATGTTCCAGTATTCTTAGAAAGAAAAAATGTGACCCCCTGAATGTTGAATGTTCCATGTCTTCAAGCAGCCAAGCAGAAGCATCGAGAGTCATTGTGACTTGCAACATGAATCAAGTGATTAAACTGGAAGCTTTCAAGCTTGTTAGGGGCTGAGTTTATGAGAGTTTTCAGCCTGGGCTGGAAATTCAGCCTGGTTACACGGGCTTAAAACTCAGCCCTTCTCTCAAGTCATCTCTCTGCAAAATTGATTTTGTGATTACATGAGATAATTTCAGCCCGGAATTTCAGCCCAGAATTCCAGCCCTCCTTCAGCTAGGCGGGCTAGGATTTCCAGCCTGCTTGAACAGGCTGAGATTTGGGGTAATTTAGAAAATTACAAATTATTCATATTAAAAAAGCCCTAGCTTAGAATATGGAAAATCCTGTAGTTTTCCAGTAGTTAAAATTCCAACGGCCACCATTTGCAAACCATAGATGATTGGAGTGTGTGTGAAGGGGTGCAAATAACAAAGACTGCAAAAAGTGAGGGCATTACAAGAAGATGGGAGCCACTCTTGTTAGAGTCTGACACACACAGAAAAAGTCAGTGTTTTTCGGGTCAGTGTTTTCCGCTTTTGCTATAGGCAAAAAACGAAAACACTGACTTCACTGACCCGTGTTATCAAAGTTTACCCTGTTGCCTTTTACGTGGATTTTCTTGAGTTTTAAGCAGTATCCTGTCAGATTACACCTTAAAAATGTGAAATTTTTCAATATACCTTACATTGGAAAAAGTCAGTGTTTTTCGGGTCAGTGTTTTCCGCTTTTGCTATAGGCAAAAAACGAAAACACTGACTTCACTGACCCGTGTTATCAAAGTTTACCCTGTTGCCTTTTACGTGGATTTCTTTAGTTCTTAAGCAGTATCCTGTCAGATAACACGTTAAAAATGTGAAATTTTTCAATATACCTTACATTGGAAAAAGTCAGTGTTTTTCGGGTCAGTGTTTTCCGCTTTTGCTATAGGCAAAAAACGAAAACACTGACTTCACTGACCCGTGTTATCAAAGTTTACCCTGTTGCCTTTTACGTGGATTTTCTTGAGTTTTAAGCAGTATCCTGTCAGATTACACCTTAAAATGTGAAATTTTTCAATATACCTTACATTGGAAAAAGTCAGTGTTTTTGGTCAGTGTTTTCCGCTTTTGCTATAGGCAAAAAACGAAAACACTGACTTCACTGACCCGTGTTATCAAAGTTTACCCTGTTGCCTTTTACGTGGATTTCTTTAGTTCTTAAGCAGTATCCTGTCAGATTACACCTTAAAAATGTGAAATTTTTCAATATACCTTACATTGGAAAAAGTCAGTGTTTTTGGTCAGTGTTTTCCGCTTTTGCTATAGGCAAAAACGAAAACACTGACTTCACTGACCCGTGTTATCAAAGTTTACCCTGTTGCCTTTTACGTGGATTTTCTTGAGTTTTAAGCAGTATCCTGTCAGATTACACGTGTCAGTGTTTTTCGGGTCAGTGTTTTCCGCTTTTGCTATAGGCAAAAAACGAAAACACTGACTTCACTGACCCGTGTTATAAAAGTTTACCCTGTTGCCTTTTACGTTGATTTTCTTGAGTTTTAAGCAGTAACATGTCCAATAACACCTTAAAAATGTGAAATTTTTCAATATACCTTACATTGGAAAAAGTCAGTGTTTTTCGGGTCAGTGTTTTCCACTTTTGCTATAGGCAAAAAACGAAAACACTGACTTCACTGACCCGTGTTATCAAAGTTTACCCTGTTGCCTTTTACGTTGATTTCTTTAGTTTTTAAGCAGTAACATGTCCAATAACACCTTAAAAATGTGAAATTTTTCAATATACCTTACATTGGAAAAAGTCAGTGTTTTACATTGGGGTCAGTGTTTTCCACTTTTGCTATAGGCAAAAACGAAAACACTGACTTCACTGACCCGTGTTATAAAAGTTTACCCTGTTGCCTTTTACGTTGATTTCTTTAGTTTTAAGCAGTAACATGTCCAATAACACCTTAAAATGTGAAATTTTTCAATATACCTTACATTGGAAAAAGTCAGTGTTTTTCGGGTCAGTGTTTTCCACTTTTGCTATAGGCAAAAAACGAAAACACTGACTTCACTGACCCGTGTTATAAAAGTTTACCCTGTTGCCTTTTACGTTGATTTCTTTAGTTTTAAGCAGTAACATGTCCAATAACACCTTAAAAATGTGAAATTTTTCAATATACCTTACATTGGAAAAAGTCAGTGTTTTTCGGGTCAGTGTTTTCCACTTTTGCTATAGGCAAAAAACGAAAACACTGACTTCACTGACCCGTGTTATCAAAGTTTACCCTGTTGCCTTTTACGTTGATTTCTTTAGTTTTTAAGCAGTAACATGTCCAATAACACCTTAAAAATGTGAAATTTTTCAATATACCTTACATTGGAAAAAGTCAGTGTTTTTCGGGTCAGTGTTTTCCACTTTTGCTATAGGCAAAAAACGAAAACACTGACTTCACTGACCCGTGTTATAAAAGTTTACCCTGTTGCCTTTTACGTGGATTTCTTTAGTTTTTAAGCAGTAACATGTCCAATAACACCTTAAAAATGTGAAATTTTTCAATATACCTTACATTGGAAAAAGTCAGTGTTTTTCGGGTCAGTGTTTTCCACTTTTGCTATAGGCAAAAAACGAAAACACTGACTTCACTGACCCGTGTTATCAAAGTTTACCCTGTTGCCTTTTACGTGGATTTCTTTAGTTTTTAAGCAGTAACATGTCCAATAACACCTTAAAAATGTGAAATTTTTCAATATACCTTACATTGGAAAAAGTCAGTGTTTTTCGGGTCAGTGTTTTCCACTTTTGCTATAGGCAAAAAACGAAAACACTGACTTCACTGACCCGTGTTATAAAAGTTTACCCTGTTGCCTTTTACGTTGATTTCTTTAGTTTTTAAGCAGTAACATGTCCAATAACACCTTAAAAATGTGAAATTTTTCAATATACCTTACATTGGAAAAAGTCAGTGTTTTTCGGGTCAGTGTTTTCCACTTTTGCTATAGGCAAAAAACGAAAACACTGACTTCACTGACCCGTGTTATCAAAGTTTACCCTGTTGCCTTTTACGTGGATTTCTTTAGTTTTTAAGCTGTATCCTGTCCGATAACACTTTAAAAAAGTGAAATTTTTCAATATACCTTACATTGGAAAAAGTCATTGTTTTTCGGGTCAGTGTTTTCCACTTTTGCTATAGGCAAAAAACGAAAACACTGACTTCACTGACCCGTGTTATAAAAGTTTACCCTGTTGCCTTTTACGTTGATTTCTTTAGTTTTTAAGCAGTAACATGTCCAATAACACCTTAAAAATGTGAAATTTTTCAATATACCTTACATTGGAAAAAGTCAGTGTTTTTCGGGTCAGTGTTTTCCACTTTTGCTATAGGCAAAAAACGAAAACACTGACTTCACTGACCCGTGTTATCAAAGTTTACCCTGTTGCCTTTTACGTGGATTTCTTTAGTTTTAAGCTGTATCCTGTCCGATAACACCTTAAAAAAGTGAAATTTTTCAATATACCTTACATTGGAAAAAGTCATTGTTTTTCGGGTCAGTGTTTTCCACTTTTGCTATAGGCAAAAAACGAAAACACTGACTTCACTAACCCGTATTATCAAAGTTTACCCTGTTGCCTTTTACGTTGATTTCTTTAGTTTTTAAGCAGTAACATGTCCAATAACACCTTAAAAATGTGAAATTTTTCAATAAACCTTACATTGGAAAAAGTCAGTGTTTTTCGGGTCAGTGTTTTCCACTTTTGCTATAGGCAAAAAACGAAAACACTGACTTCACTGACCCGTGTTATCAAAGTTTACCCTGTTGCCTTTTACGTGGATTTCTTTAGTTTTTAAGCTGTATCCTGTCCGATAACACCTTAAAAAAGTGAAATTTTTCAATATACCTTACATTGGAAAAAGTCATTGTTTTTCGGGTCAGTGTTTTCCACTTTTGCTATAGGCAAAAAACGAAAACACTGACTTCACTAACCCGTATTATCAAAGTTTACCCTGTTGCCTTTTACGTTGATTTCTTTAGTTTTTAAGCAGTAACATGTCCAATAACACCTTAAAAATGTGAAATTTTTCAATAAACCTTACATTGGAAAAAGTCAGTGTTTTTCGGGTCAGTGTTTTCCACTTTTGCTATAGGCAAAAAACGAAAACACTGACTTCACTGACCCGTGTTATCAAAGTTTACCCTGTTGCCTTTTACGTGGATTTCTTTAGTTTTTAAGCTGTATCCTGTCCGATAACACCTTAAAAAAGTGAAATTTTTCAATATACCTTACATTGGAAAAAGTCATTGTTTTTCGGGTCAGTGTTTTCCACTTTTGCTATAGGCAAAAAACGAAAACACTGACTTCACTAACCCGTATTATCAAAGTTTACCCTGTTGCCTTTTACGTTGATTTCTTTAGTTTTAAGCAGTAACATGTCCAATAACACCTTAAAATGTGAAATTTTTCAATAAACCTTACATTGGAAAAAGTCAGTGTTTTTCGGGTCAGTGTTTTCCACTTTTGCTATAGGCAAAAAACGAAAACACTGACTTCACTGACCCGTGTTATCAAAGTTTACCCTGTTGCCTTTTACGTGGATTTCTTTAGTTTTTAAGCTGTATCCTGTCCGATAACACCTTAAAAAAGTGAAATTTTTCAATATACCTTACATTGGAAAAAGTCATTGTTTTTCGGGTCAGTGTTTTCCACTTTTGCTATAGGCAAAAAACGAAAACACTGACTTCACTGACCCGTGTTATCAAAGTTTACCCTGTTGCCTTTTACGTTGATTTCTTTAGTTTTTAAGCAGTAACATGTCCAATAACACCTTAAAAATGTGAAATTTTTCAATATACCTTACATTGGAAAAAGTCAGTGTTTTTCGGGTCAGTGTTTTCCACTTTTGCTATAGGCAAAAACGAAAACACTGACTTCACTGACCCGTGTTATCAAAGTTTACCCTGTTGCCTTTTACGTTGATTTCTTTAGTTTTTAAGCAGTAACATGTCCAATAACACCTTAAAATGTGAAATTTTTCAATATACCTTACATTGGAAAAAGTCAGTGTTTTTCGGGTCAGTGTTTTCCACTTTTGCTATAGGCAAAAACGAAAACACTGACTTCACTGACCCGTGTTATCAAAGTTTACCCTGTTGCCTTTTACGTGGATTTCTTTAGTTTTTAAGCAGTATCCTGTCCGATAACACCTTAAAAATGTGAAATTTTTCAATATACCTTACATTGGAAAAAGTCAGTGTTTTTCGGGTCAGTGTTTTCCACTTTTGCTATAGGCAAAAAACGAAAACACTGACTTCACTGACCCGTGTTATCAAAGTTTACCCTGTTGCCTTTTACGTGGATTTCTTTAGTTTTTAAGCTGTATCCTGTCCGATAACACCTTAAAAAAGTGAAATTTTTCAATATACCTTACATTGGAAAAAGTCATTGTTTTTCGGGTCAGTGTTTTCCACTTTTGCTATAGGCAAAAAACGAAAACACTGACTTCACTGACCCGTGTTATAAAAGTTTACCCTGTTGCCTTTTACGTTGATTTCTTTAGTTTTTAAGCAGTATCCTGTCAGATAACACCTTAAAATGTGAAATTTTTCAATATACCTTACATTGGAAAAAGTCAGTGTTTTCGGGTCAGTGTTTTCCACTTTTGCTATAGGCAAAAAACGAAAACACTGACTTCACTAACCCGTATTATCAAAGTTTACCCTGTTGCCTTTTACGTTGATTTCTTTAGTTTTTAAGCAGTAACATGTCCAATAACACCTTAAAAATGTGAAATTTTTCAATAAACCTTACATTGGAAAAAGTCAGTGTTTTTCGGGTCAGTGTTTTCCACTTTTGCTATAGGCAAAAACGAAAACACTGACTTCACTGACCCGTGTTATCAAAGTTTACCCTGTTGCCTTTTACGTGGATTTCTTTAGTTTTTAAGCAGTATCCTGTCCGATAACACCTTAAAAATGTGAAATTTTTCAATATACCTTACATTGGAAAAAGTCAGTGTTTTTCGGGTCAGTGTTTTCCACTTTTGCTATAGGCAAAAAACGAAAACACTGACTTCACTGACCCGTGTTATCAAAGTTTACCCTGTTGCCTTTTACGTGGATTTCTTTAGTTTTTAAGCTGTATCCTGTCCGATAACACCTTAAAAAAGTGAAATTTTTCAATATACCTTACATTGGAAAAAGTCATTGTTTTTCGGGTCAGTGTTTTCCACTTTTGCTATAGGCAAAAAACGAAAACACTGACTTCACTGACCCGTATTATCAAAGCTTACCCTGTTGCCTTTTACGTTGATTTCTTTAGTTTTTAAGCAGTAACATGTCCAATAACACCTTAAAAATGTGAAATTTTTCAATATACCTTACATTGGAAAAAGTCAGTGTTTTTCGGGTCAGTGTTTTCCACTTTTGCTATAGGCAAAAAACGAAAACACTGACTTCACTGACCCGTGTTATCAAAGTTTACCCTGTTGCCTTTTACGTGGATTTCTTTAGTTTTTAAGCAGTAACATGTCCGATAACACCTTAAAAATGTGGAATTTTTTCAATATACCTTACATTGGAAAAAGTCAGTGTTTTTCGGGTCAGTGTTTTCCGCTTTTGCTATAGGCAAAAAACGAAAACACTGACTTCACTGACCCCTGTTATCAAAGTTTACCCTGTTGCCTTTTACGTGGATTTCTTTAGTTTTTAAGCTGTATCCTGTCCGATAACACCTTAAAAATGTGGAATTTTTTCAATATACCTTACATTGGAAAAAGTCAGTGTTTTTCGGGTCAATGTTTTCCGCTTTTGCTATAGGCAAAAAACGAAAACACTGACTTCACTGACCCGTGTTATCAAAGTTTACCCTGTTGCCTTTTACGTTGATTTCTTTAGTTCTTAAGCAGTAACATGTCCAATAACACCTTAAAAATGTGAAATTTTTCAATATACCCTACATTGGAAAAAGTCAGTGTTTTTCGGGTCAGTGTTTTCCACTTTTGCTATAGGCAAAAAACGAAAACACTGACTTCACTGACCCGTGTTATCAAAGTTTACCCTGTTGCCTTTTACGTGGATTTCTTTAGTTTTTAAGCTGCATCCTGTTTAAGAGATGGCTTTTTTTAATATCAGAAAAATTACCCCTTGGAAAATCGTTTCCACACTGACCACAGAGTTTTCCCACTGGCACTGCCGCAACACTTTCTACAACAAGAGGCTCGTTATTATGCCAAATTCGGGTAAACGGTGCATTATTTGATTCTGTACAGCGATCAGATAACGCATACTGTCTGTGTTTCCGAGGGCATTTTCCCTTTCTGCCAGCTCCATTTGAGTTATTCGGGTAAGTAAGTGCAGCTCTGCATACGGACTTCACACCTTGAACCATTGCCTTCAGTAGACCATTTTTGTCCGCAACCGCCACTGCATGGCTACATATTCGCACTGACCTGAAAAAAATGTTAAGAATTTCATGCAATTCTCTTTCTCATAGCAATTTGCAAATGCTAGCTACCGTAAAATCGCGTAATACAAAAAAAAGACAAAAATTTATGCCGAAGATAATGAAACTTCCTTAAGTCTAACAATCGCCCAATCTCGGTGCTACTCATTTTCTTGGAAGATCTGAAGAGTATCTGTTTATAAAAACCCACTTCTTGAAATTTGATAGTGCCGAAAAATATTTACAATTAAGGCTGCCGAAAAGTGAAGTTTAAGGGAGCATGTCGCCCATGAAGTCCCGTAAAGCTGCTGCTGGTCGTGCTGAGTGCTGGCATCCCCTTTTAACGGAAAAGAAATACTACTGGAAATTGTGAAATAGAAACATATTGTTTGGGGAGAAGTTATTTGTCGACCACTAAACTACTGAATTATTAAAGTATCCGTCACGCCCTGATATACTGCCCCCCTTCTGTCAAGCCTGGCATACCTATAGGTGTTTTAAGATCAAATAAAAATCACCTTACCTATAACCAATACAGTCGCAAGTCACTTTCTCACCCGTTATCTCAACTTTGTGCATTTTATTCCCAGATGCAACAAGAAAGCACTGCTTACGGTGCGCTGCTGAATCTTGCGTAGGAGCTGACACTATTGCAGTTTCGTTGTTGATATAGTCTAATGCCTTTTTCTCAATCAAGCCAGCATGAAACAGCATTGGCAAGGCTTCTTCAAGCCGAACTGATAGGTTTGCTCTTGGTGTTTTTATGGGAATTTCCATCTGCGTTGTAGACGGTAAACGTATTTGCTTCCCATTTCGTGCATCTTCAATACTCAGTTTATTGAACTCCATAGCGTATCTGCGCAAAGAAAATACTTATAATTCTTATATCAAATATAGAATGCATCATACAAAACGAGAAGAATTATTAGCAAGTACCTCTTTTTATTGATTTTAGACCATGAGAACCATTCTTCAACAGGAACCTGCAAATATGCTGCTTCTGTGCAAAGCCTGAACTTATCGCTTTGACCAAACAATGTACGCTCTATCTCGGAATCTTGTTTTTCAGTCTCAGCTTGCCAAACGTCTTTCACAAACTGTTTCTTGGACAAGTCATCTTTTTTTGAATAGCCAATGGTTTTTTTTCGTGCAGATAAAATCAAATTACATGTCTCAGACTGATTTGTATACACTCTACTTGGATATTGACCATTTTGTAAAGGCATCCCAGCCTTTCTCCTTACATCTTTAATCAGCTTTCTTATAACGCTCTTTCTCCTTTCAGAAAGGTAACTGCTGAAATGCACTGGATCCTCACTTCCCAATCCTAGTGCATTGCGTTCCAGGGTATCAAGAATGGGCTGTTTCTCTTCCATGATTTCTTTCAGATGCTTCTTGTTTTCTGCATCAACAATTCCTTCCTTCCCAAAAACGATCTCAAGAAAAGGTTGTTGGGCAGCCGAACTTAAAATTCCGAGTGACTTCAAAAAGGCGATACAATTTTGTCTGAAATGGTTAGTGCACCTCAGTGCTATAGACTTTGGAAAATTCCGTATACAGGAATTAATAAGGGCTTGCTCCCCATCTGTTACAATACCGAATGTTTTATTCATCAAATTTGTCTTCCTTGCAATTGAGGCTAAGGTTAAATCAAATGTTTCTTCGTCTTTCCCATGGTGAACAATTGTTGGTCCTATCATTACAGCTTTCGACCAATGACCAGCGATGTTCTTGCTTTTCGATTCAATTAACTGGTGTCGGTATGTAAGAGGAGTGACTTCAAATGCCCCGTGGTTAAAGGTTGGATCTATGGATAATGGCATACCATGTGAAACTACGGATAGGTTATCAATCATTCTTTGATTGCCAAGAACCCAGGTATCAAAGGGCAGATCACTGTGGTGCCATATGATTCTGCTCTCTCCTAATTCTTGGTTGTATGATAAAAGGGCATCTACCTCGTTCATCTGTAATGAAGACTTCCTCATCAAATCCGTAACTTGCTTCTTGGATCTGGGCTGATCTCCAAAGTCACAATCATTCAAGTTTGCTTTTGCGTCTTCATAGATTTCTCCTGCCTTTCGTTTCCCTTGTTTGTTGCCATTGAACAGATCTTTTATCGTACTTTTTTTTAATGGGTAGAATCCTGAACTGGCTCCTTGTCTTTTGGCATTACCATGTGGCTCTACAGTAAATGACACTTCTTTAGATTCGTTGCTGATTGATGCATCAATCAGATATTGCAGTATTACAGTGTTGTTCAAAACATGACCGTCCTTATTAAAAAAGTATGAAATGTTTCGGATAAGGCCAAATTTGTTTTCCTTCCTGTGAATCTTTAAAAAATACTGGCCATCTTAAACGCATTCTATCTGCTTTTTTGATACCACTGACAGATTTACCCTACCTTCTCTGTCGGTTGCAGCATTGACAGTGAAGATACGAGCCTCCAAACACTTTGAGAACACGCCATTTAGATCGCTTTGAACGTCGTCGACATTTTTAATGTTTGCACAATTAATAGCAAACAGTGCTTGAGCCCGACAAGCTTGCGGAATCCTGCTGGCTCTGGGTACGTTTGATTGCACAAGTGCAAACTGCTCAGCTTTTGTGAGGTTCCGGGTCATGCTTGTTATACTTGGTAGATCAAAGATACCCCATTTCTCTATAGATAATTTTTCCCATTCACTCGGTTTTGACAGCTTTTCTTTCCTTATGATTCTTGGTAGAAAGCTCTGCTGCCCATGCTTCTTCTGTGAGTCTCCTTTCGTTGACAGGTCTGGAAGAGAACTGGAATCATCATTTAGTGCATCATGATTCATTTTAATATCTTGGCATTCATTGGATGACCTCGAAAGAGATTTTTCGACCACAATGCTACTGTCTGAAATAAGAACTGGCTCAAGACTGTCTGAAAGTATTGTATGCTGTGACTCTTGTTGTGTTAATTTGGTCAAACAGGCATCATTCCCTCTGCTGTCTACACGAAGTTTCACCTCAACATCCAAGTGTTCGTTCATCGGTTTCAATGGTGAATTGCTGATACTGCCTTCGTTTTTCAATTCTATTCTAACAATTTCAAGAGGAGAATCTTTTAATCCACTGTAGAACAATCTTAGCCAAATCCAGTACGCGGCGTCTCGCTCATTCACGAAAACTTTTAGGATTCCATTTCCATTACCTCCTAATCTTTGGCCAATCACATGGGTGTCAATAACGATGAAGCTGCCATTTAGTCTTCCTATAATAAAACTATATGGCTCCACTGTCATTACACAGAGACCAGTTTCCTTTAACAATTCTTGTAAAAGCTCATTTTTTCCTCCCTCTGAGAATACCATAGCCCCCAGACTTTTGCTGTGTAGCACTAGCGGCTTCACTAAATGGTTGTGAATCATCTCTGCATATGCTTCATCGACCCCATATAATTTTTCTTTTGATCGAAATTCGTTTATTTCAACTGGAAAAACTTCGATCACGTTGCTTACAATTTCGGTTAGCTCTTTCCACGATTCTATTTGCGTTGTCAATATGATTTCAATACATTTAATGCAAAGAAATACGCAGGAATTTGTTCCATCATTCAGTGGATCACTGTTTTTCGTGTGCAGGCTATTCTGGATAAACACAATATTTCCCTGTTCCTGTGAAGAACCTTGGTGGTTTCGCAAAGGAAAACTTTCTGAGTTGTCTTTCCTAGTAAGTGTTTGAAGAACTTTTTCTAGCGACCAGCGTTGTTCTGGATGCTTTTGTATACATCCCTTGAATGCATCAAGAATACCTATCCACTCAGATGCCTGTATATGCCGGTACGATTCGTCACCTTCAGGGAGTATCCCTTTTGAAATTTGCCTTCTTACAAATTCCTGCCAATTGCTCTCTATGTGCTGCTTTTTCAGCTCAGCAAAATAAGGTGCTTTAGCAGTTGGGTTCAGCATGCAAAAGAACACCATACCAAGGCTCCATATATCTGCTCGTAGAAGTTGATCTATGCGCATCTCTCTAGGTCGTTTAGAAGGATCGATTATCTCTGGGGCCATAAATACCGGTGTACCTTTATAGTTGTTGACAGTAAATGAGCAGGCAGCATGTGCGGATTGACAAATCTTACCCCAACTCTCTCCAAAGTCAGTAAGCTTAGTAACACAGGGTTTGTTTAGCCAAAGTAACTTCTTCTCCTTTTCAGATACTTTCCGTAGATGACTTGAATCCACTAAAATATTTCCTGGTTTCAAGTCCCTATGCGCCACACCTTGGGAATGTAAATATGTCAAGCCATCAACAATCTGTTTTGCTGTACATGGTATCAAGTGCTCAACCCCATAAACTTGCATTCATTTAGCTTCTCTAAAAGTTCGGCCAGACTGGAAACACTGTCATCTAATCCAAAGTCTGACATATCAAAGCACATGTACTCAAGCATGATGGCCTTTTTTGGGAGACATACTGCAATAAAACGTACAACGTTTGGGTGGTTAAGTTTATGTAAAAACCTTGCCTCTCTAGTGACCTCTTTCTCATCCACGTCGGCTAGAACCTTAACTACAACATCAGAATCTTCATATCTGCCATGAAAAACTTTTCCATACCCCCCAGAGCCTATTAGTGACTTCCTTTTAAATTCGCTCAAGTTGAAACAGGGCATGCCATCATAAGGCAACTGGGGGCCACTTCGTTGAGTTTTCTTCGGGATCTGCGGTAGCTGAAACATCTATAACAGATACAAAGAATGTTTTCAGGAAAATTATGCAATATTTTCCTCCATGAAAAGGGTAAATGTTAT
Organism: Chrysaora quinquecirrha; assembly: GCA_014526335.1. Lineage (NCBI taxonomy): Eukaryota > Metazoa > Cnidaria > Scyphozoa > Semaeostomeae > Pelagiidae > Chrysaora > Chrysaora quinquecirrha. Next base: position 338,536 of record JACTAT010000230.1, on the reverse strand, counting down.
TAGTATTGTCATTTTTCCCGAGGGGGAGGGGGGTACTCATCAATATATTTTTGGTACTGGGGACGTGCTGCCCAAAACGGTATAAACATGGGTCTTAATGTTCTAAAAATTGGTATAAATTAGGGTATCGATTTCTCGAAAATCGGTATCAACTTTATCAAAAACGGTCTTCTTTTCGTTGGTTTTCACTTATCTTTCATGCTTTCATTTAAGCATAAAGTAGTGCAGGGGTTAATATTTTCGTATAATTTTGGGTATATATTTCCCGAACTCGGTATAAATGTGGCAAGGCATTTTGTTGCTCGGGCAGCACGTCCCTATCCAAAACTTAGTCAAGAAAAAACTCGGTCAAAGCCCGTATAAAATCGTAAACTTTAAACGCTCCTTAAATCGATAACACAATCGCTGAGGTTGTTTAACTTTGCACCTAGACTAATTTTTGGGTGCTTTATACGATTTTCGCATCAAAATTTATATCTTGCGATGTCGAATGTTACCGAAGTTGTTTGTAACCTTATACCTTTCGATGTCAATGTACTATTTATTGGTGTAGAAGGCTACTCGTTGCTTAGGTTCTTCCCACTTTCTGCATTTGCAAATTTTAGCCACATCCCTTCTTTAGCTCAACATCAAGAGTCAATAAATCGAGATAATATTCACAATAATTGTATTACTATATACAGTTCGCAAATTCGGATCAACAATTTCAGACAAACAAAATACTTTTAGTAAAACTTTCAGTAGTACCTGCGTTGTAGTTTCTTATAAAGATACATGCAGCGCACTTAGTACCCAGAAGCAGAACCAAACAAAGATTGGATTACAATCAAAGGTGATTACAATCATAAGAAATCAGTCATAACATATTAACATAACATATTGTTGATACGGGTATGTGCCGCCCATATGGTTGGGTTTTTGGCCCTAAAATTTTTTCATATGGGAATCACTTTAGATGAAAATTTCATAAAGTAGGGTGGGAAATCGAGTTTATTCTAAAGTAGGGTTGTAATTAATAGATTTTCATAATGATGGGTCTGAGTTCTCGATTTATTGATAAAAATGGCGTCGCGTCGCAGGCTGTTTTGACATTGTCAAATCTACCAAAAAATATCATTTATAATGTTGAGTGGGTTGGTTTTATTTTTATCCATAATACAGGGTATGCTTGAAATCCTAAAATTATAAGCGGGTGGGTTTGTAAAATCTGGGTGGCACATCCTTGTCCTTTCATCCATGTCCTACACCCCCGAGAAAAACGTCTTATCGCACGTTTCTTTAGAAAAGTTTATGCTGCTTAGCTTACTGTAGAGTCCTCTTTCGGTTAGATGAGTTGAGGCTGCACGCAGGCCAATGATGCTGAGACCATAGTCACATACTGAGACAGAACACTGCCTCAAATTCTGCTTCCTACATCCTGCATCAAATGCGTTGTGGAAAAATAACACTTACCCCGTTAGTAATAGGCGGCAATTTTCATTAGTAGCTAAATAAGAGTCTATTGAGGCCTAGTGAATTGTAATAAATTGCATGAAATTCTAATTCAACCGGCTATTTCTAAAAAGAGGAATAAGAGGAATGAAGAGGAATGAAGAGGAATGAGGAGGAACAAAGAGGAATGAGGAGGAATGAAGAGGAATGAGGAGGAATGAAGAGGAATGAAGAGGAATGAAGAGGAATGAGGAGGAATGAAGAGGAATGAAGAGGAATGAAGAGGAATGAAGAGGAATGAAGAGTAATGAGGAGGAATGAAGAGGAATGAAGAGGAATGAAGAGGAATGAGGAGGAATAAAGAGGAATGAAGAGGAATGAGGAGGAATGAAGAGGAACGGGAGAGGAACAGGGAGGAATGAAGAGGAATGAGGAGGAATGAAGAGGAATGAAGAGGAATGACGAGGAACGGAGAGGAATGAGGAGGAATGAGGAGGAATGAAGAGGAACGGGGCGTTTATCTGCCCTCTTAAACTTTTATAAGATGATGACTTTGATTAACAGGTAGATCGTTTGTGGCTTGGATTTTGTTTGATAAGAAACCGGTTTATAAGAAACCTAGAACTAGATACCCCAAAAGTTAAGAAACTTTAAGAACCAGGAGGAAGGAGTTAAGAAACTTAAGAAATTTTTGTGTCTGTCTTCCAACATACAGATTTCACATTTGCGGACGTAGTACTGTAATCAATTCTCAAGCATTTCCGTGCGATTTCTCGCACCAGCATGGCTAATTCTTTATAATACAATAATATTAATAATTTGCTTGCTATATTCACGTTTTTTATCGTTTTTACTGCAATTTATTTCCAGTAAATTAAGAAACTATTAAGAAACTTTTAGAACTAAAATTGGGCCAAAAATTAAGAAACTTTTAGAACTAGGCCCGAGCCAGGTTTCTTATAAAAAAACGTGTATTGCGTTTACTATCTTGTCGAAATATTTGAAATCCATCTCTTATAGTTTTCATATTCCCCTATTCCCCTTTTAGTAAATGATAAAGGAGGAATATGAAAACTACTGGAGATATGAGGTTGAAAATAGCTGTATGATATAATATATGCTCGTAGTTGTGCACCTGTAATCTTTTGGGATTATTTCTTAGCCCCGTATATGCAGATACTTTCTTATTCCTCTTTTAGTAATAGCTAGACCCAATTACTAAAAGAGGAATAGTGTGATACTAGTACAACGACATAATTAGAATGTTAATCGCCCATTAGTCTGGTTTGATTTGTCTGTGTCATTTGTCTTTGGCGTCAAGCCTTTGTAAAAGAAATTCTAACAGCCCATGAATGATTGTCGTGTTAACTGATACTCTTGTGATCTTTTTCTGTTTATTTCAAGTTTCAGATTTAAAGATTCGTGTTTTCACTGATTACCTATGCTGATCATTGATGTACCTTTTCGCATTGGTTTATTCAAAGCGTTTCATTTCATAAATGCCAGCACGTACGTTCCAGCCTAAAACACCACACAGCACAGGCCAGAACACAGGAGAACAGAGATGAACACGGATGAACACAGGTGAACACAAGTTGTAAAATAAGGAACACAAAGATAAAAACGAATTTTAACTAAATAACATAAATACAAAATTTTAATTTTCTCCTTCCAATCTGTGCTGCTTTCGTTTAGTCACAGAATAGGATTCAGTCTTTGATTCCCCTTACGAAAGCAGCACAGATTGGAAGGAGGAAATTAAAATTTTGCAGTTTCAAAAAAGTGCATCAAATGATGTGATAAAAATTTTGCATGACATGATAAAAATATTGCATAAAATATATAAATAATAATATAAAAATATGACATAACGTGATTAAAATAATGCATTAAAATGCACAAATATTTTTTGGATCTTATATTTATGTTATTAGTTAAAATTCGTTTTTTATCTTTGTGTTCCTTAATTTACAACCTGTGTTCACCTCTGTTCATCCGTGTTCATCTCTGTTCTCCTGTGTTCTGGCCTGTGCTGTGTGGTGTTTTAGGCTGGAACGTACGTGCTGGCATTTATGAAATGAAACGCTTTGAATAAACCAATGCGAAAAGGTACATCAATGATCAGCATAGGTAATCAGTGAAAACACGAATCTTTAAATTTGAAACTTGAAATAAACAGAAAAAGATTACAAGAGTATCAGTTAACACGACAATCATTCATGGGCTGTTAGAATTTCTTTTACAAAAGGCTTGACGCCAAAGACAAATGACACAGACAAATCAAACCAGACTAATGGGCGATTAACATTCTAATTATGTCGTCGTACTCAGTAATCACACTATTCCTCTTTTTAGTAATGGCAAACCGGAAAAGTGGGACCCGGGACCATCAGGTGGGACCATGGGACCCGGGACCCGGGACCATTAAAGGTGGGACCATTAGGGTGGGACCATAAAGGTGGGACCATGGGACCTGGGACCCGGGACCATTAAAGGTGGGACCATGAGGGTGGGACCATTAAGGTGGGACCATGGGACCCGGGACCCGGGACCATTAAAGGTGGGACCATTAGGGTGGGACCATTAAGGTGGGACCATGGGACCCGGGACCCGGGACCATTGAAAGTGGGACCATTAGGGTGGGACCATTAAGGTGGGACCATGGGACCTGGGACCCGGGACCATTAAAGGTGGGACCATCAAGGTAAGACCATTAATGTTTTATTTGCTATAGTCATGATTTGATAGTCTTACTATTTGAAATAAGGACATCTAACAGGGGCGTCGTTGCTCTAAGAATAGAGCAATACTATTTACGATACTACATTATTGCCGTAGCCGATCGTTATCGCAAAATGCTCCTCCATCAGGATGCAGACCCTCGTACTAGGCGGCTTCTTGACCCCGATGAAAAATTCAACAAAATTTGTGGTTTATTGATATTTTTATGGGTTTTACGACTGTCACTCTGGAAGGGGCCCACCCATTGGTTCCCTTTGTTTGTCTTAATTTTCTGCAATTATAGTTGCCGTGACCATGCGTACTACAAAGGTCACATTCTTAGCATTAGTTTCCGTTTTCTGGTTACGTTACTTTCATGGCATAGCACATGGTCATGGCTGTTCTGTTGATTTGGGTACAACTCAAACAAGATGTTCCTGCCACCAACCCTGCCAAAAAGAGCTAAGCAAAGGGAAGACGTTTTTGCACAAGCACTTCCGAAGTTCAATCTCAGCGATGTAACTGATTTGAAGATAATTGGTGAGTACAAATTGCTATGATTTTAAGCTCCGCAATGTTTTTGCTAAGAAACAAGATTTGACTCGGTATTGAGACAGCCGTTGGTTGCGCTGCGCAAAGAAATGTATGTACTTCTTATTCCATTTGGTCAGGACTGGAAATATTTGCGAACGTTACGGCAACGCCATAGTGGCTCTGGGAAATCTCTTATTAAAAGGGTAAAACGAAGTAGGGGTGCATATCGTATCGTTACTACCGAAATTGTGGTAACTGTATATGCGACAGGCAGCTCAGAGAAAGCAACCTGATATTCGATTTTGCGTCATGGGTGGCATTAGAATATTTGTAAAGCCGGGTACTCACTTGAGTTTTATCACGATTACCCCGATTACGAATACCCCGAATGAATTCCTTCACAGCAGGGGGCTTCAACTTAGACATCTACTCACTTGCAGGTCATGTCAATCGTGAAAAGAATTTCTGGAATTTGTATAGGAAATCGTGGGTATGAGGGTTTGAGAAATACCACCCTTTCTTGGGAAAAATGAATTGTCAGTGTCTCAGAGTAAAATTTTATGTGTTTGCGTTTGTATCAATCGGGGTATCAATTCAAAATTTAGTACGAAAACCTGCAATTCCAATATGATCGTAGCAATCAAACCATGACTTGTTTCTGTAAATTTCCCTCACCAATACCCCCCGTAGAACCTTCGTTTTCATCGTTTTGATTCTTTTTGTTTTCGTCTCTCTCTATATTTTCGTTAATCGTAAAAACAGTTCTTATAATTGAAGAAGTTGTTTGTTTCTATGCGAGGCGAAATTCTTTTCACGATTGACATGACCTGCAAGTGAGTAGATGTCTAAGTTGAAGCCCCCTGCTGTGAAGGAATTCATTCGGGGTATTCGTAATCGGGGTAATCGTGATAAAACTCAAGTGAGTACCCGGCTTTACAAATATTCTAATGCCACCCATGACGCAAAATCGAATATCAGGTTGCTTTCTCTGAGCTGCCTGTCGCATATACAGTTACCACAATTTCGGTAGTAACGATACGATATGCACCCCTACTTCGTTTTACCCTTTTAATAAGAGATTTCCCAGAGCCACTATGGCGTTGCCGTAACGTTCGCAAATATTTCCAGTCCTGACCAAATGGAATAAGAAGTACAGACATTTCTTTGCGCAGCGCAACCAACGGCTGTCTCAATACCGAGTCAAATCTTGTTTCTTAGCAAAAACATTGCGGAGCTTAAAATCATAGCAATTTGTACTCACCAATTATCTTCAAATCAGTTACATCGCTGAGATTGAACTTCGGAAGTGCTTGTGCAAAAACGTCTTCCCTTTGCTTAGCTCTTTTTGGCAGGGTTGGTGGCAGGAACATCTTGTTTGAGTTGTACCCAAATCAACAGAACAGCCATGACCATGTGCTATGCCATGAAAGTAACGTAACCAGAAAACGGAAACTAATGCTAAGAATGTGACCTTTGTAGTACGCATGGTCACGGCAACTATAATTGCAGAAAATTAAGACAAACAAAGGGAACCAATGGGTGGGCCCCTTCCAGAGTGACAGTCGTAAAACCCATAAAAATATCAATAAACCACAAATTTTGTTGAATTTTTCATCGAGTTCAAGAAGCCGCCTAGTACGAGGGTCTGCATCCTGATGGAGGAGCATTTTGCGATAACGATCGGCTACGGCAATAATGTAGTATCGTAAATAGTATTGCTCTATTCTTAGAGCAACGACGCCCCTGTTAGATGTCCTTATTTCAAATAGTAAGACTACCAAATCATGACTATAGCAAATAAAACATTAATGGTCTTACCTTGATGGTCCCACCTTTAATGGTCCCGGGTCCCAGGTCCCATGGTCCCACCTTAATGGTCCCACCCTAATGGTCCCACTTTCAATGGTCCCGGGTCCCGGGTCCCATGGTCCCACCTTAATGGTCCCACCCTAATGGTCCCACCTTTAATGGTCCCGGGTCCCGGGTCCCATGGTCCCACCTTAATGGTCCCACCCTCATGGTCCCACCTTTAATGGTCCCGGGTCCCAGGTCCCATGGTCCCACCTTTATGGTCCCACCCTAATGGTCCCACCTTTAATGGTCCCGGGTCCCGGGTCCCATGGTCCCACCTGATGGTCCCGGGTCCCACTTTTCCGGTTTGCCATTACTAAAAAGAGGAATAGTGTGATTACTGAGTACGACGACATAATTAGAATGTTAATCGCCCATTAGTCTGGTTTGATTTGTCTGTGTCATTTGTCTTTGGCGTCAAGCCTTTTGTAAAGAAATTCAGCCCATGAATGATTGTCGTGTTAACTGATACTCTTGTAATCTTTTCTGTTTATTTCAAGTTTCAAATTTAAAGATTCGTGTTTTCACTGATTACCTATGCTGATCATTGATGTACCTTTTCGCATTGGTTTATTCAAAGCGTTTCATTTCATAAATGCCAGCACGTACGTTCCAGCCTAAAACACCACACAGCACAGGCCAGAACACAGGAGAACAGAGATGAACACGGATGAACAGAGGTGAACACAGGTTGTAAATTAAGGAACACAAAGATAAAAAACGAATTTTAACTAATAACATAAATATAAGATCCAAAAAATATTTGTGCATTTTAATGCATTATTTTAATCACGTTATGTCATATTTTTATATTATTATTTATATATTTTATGCAATATTTTTATCATGTCATGCAAAATTTTTATCACATCATTTGATGCACTTTTTTGAAACTGCAAAATTTTAATTTCCTCCTTCCAATCTGTGCTGCTTTCGTAAGGGGAATCAAAGACTGAATCCTATTCTGTGACTAAACGAAAGCAGCACAGATTGGAAGGAGAAAATTAAAATTTTGTATTTATGTTATTTAGTTAAAATTCGTTTTTTATCTTTGTGTTCCTTATTTTACAACTTGTGTTCACCTGTGTTCATCCGTGTTCATCTCTGTTCTCCTGTGTTCTGGCCTGTGCTGTGTGGTGTTTTAGGCTGGAACGTACGTGCTGGCATTTATGAAATGAAACGCTTTGAATAAACCAATGCGAAAAGGTACATCAATGATCAGCATAGGTAATCAGTGAAAACACGAATCTTTAAATCTGAAACTTGAAATAAACAGAAAAAGATCACAAGAGTATCAGTTAACACGACAATCATTCATGGGCTGTTAGAATTTCTTTTACAAAGGCTTGACGCCAAAGACAAATGACACAGACAAATCAAACCAGACTAATGGGCGATTAACATTCTAATTATGTCGTTGTACTCAGTAATCACACTATTCCTCTTTTTAGTAATTGGGTCTAGCTATTACTAAAAAGAGGAATAAGAAAGTATCTGCATATACGGGGCTAAGAAATAATCCCAAAAGATTACAGGTGCACAACTACGAGCATATATTATATCATACAGCTATTTTCAACCTCATATCTCCAGTAGTTTTCATATTCCTCCTTTATCATTTACTAAAAGGGGAATAGGGGAATATGAAAACTATAAGAGATGGATTTCAAATATTTCGACAAGATAGTAAACGCAATACACGTTTTTTTATAAGAAACCTGGCTCGGGCCTAGTTCTAAAAGTTTCTTAATTTTTGGCCCAATTTTAGTTCTAAAAGTTTCTTAATAGTTTCTTAATTTACTGTGCAGTAAAAACGATAAAAAACGTGAATATAGCAAGCAAATTATTAATATTATTGTATTATAAAGAATTAGCCATGCTGGTGCGAGAAATCGCACGGAAATGCTTGAGAATTGATTACAGTACTACGTCCGCAAATGTGAAATCTGTATGTTGGAAAACAGACACAAAAATTTCTTAAGTTTCTTAACTCCTTCCTCCTGGTTCTTAAAGTTTCTTAACTTTTGGGGTATCTAGTTCTAGGTTTCTTATAAACCGGTTTCTTATCAAACAAAATCCAAGCCACAAACGATCTACCTGTTAATCAAAGTCATCATCTTATAAAAGTTTAAGAGGGCAGATAAACGCCCCGTTCCTCATCATTCCTCCTCATTCCTCCTCATTCCTCTTCATTCCTCTTCATTCCTCTTCATTTCTCTTCATTCCTCCTCATTCCTATTCATTCCTCTTCATTCCTCTTCATTCCTCCTCATTCCTCTTCATTCCTCTTCATTCCTCTTCATTCCTCTTCATTCCTCCTCATTCCTCTTCATTCCTCTTCATTCCTCTTCATTCCTCTTCATTCCTCTTCATTCCTCTTCATTCCTCTTCATTCCTCCTCATTCCTCTTCATTCCTCTTCATTCCTCCTCATTCCTCTTCATTCCTCTTCATTCCTCCTCATTCCTCTTCATTCCTCCTCATTCCTCTTCATTCCTCCTCATTCCTCTTCATTCCTCCTCATTCCTCTTATTCCTCTTTTTAGAAATAGCCAATTCAACCTTACCTTTCGTTTTTAATGTCTTTAGCTTCACAGCAATTGTCTCTTGCCTTCAGTCACATTCAAATTGGTCGTAGAAAAAACCCTCATAATCAATGGAACTATTCACACGTGTTTCAAAGCTCTGTCAAAACCGCAACCACAAGAGATCAATGTCTCAAAACAAACCAAACATGACAAACATTAGAGTATCAGTGAATGGGATTGGCGCCTGCTTCCATGTCAAGAACATCCTCGTCGTTTTACGGAAATTCCAGGGACTTATCGAAAGCGCCGTTCCTGCGATTTTTTTGTATAATTTTTGTGTGTAAAAATGATTTTGAAGAAGAGTATGAAAAATTCAGTGATACATTAGACAATCCAAATTGTACAAACAAAAACAGGCATGCATCTACTAATTCGTATACACTTCTTGTCCATTAGTGGCAACAAACAAGATTAGTAGAACTAAGTAAATGCTATGATGATTATGTGGGAAATATGCTTGTCACCTCAAATTAAAGCAAATACCTTTTCCAATGTAAGCTATATTGAAAAAAATTCACATTTTTAACGTGTTATCGGACAGGATACTGCTTAAGAACTAAAGAAATCCACGTAAAAGGCAACAGGGTAAACTTTGATAACACGGGTCAGTGAAGTCAGTGTTTTCGTTTTTTGCCTATAGCAAAAGCGGAAAACACTGACCCGAAAAACACTGACTTTTTCCAATGTAAGGTATATTGAAAAAATTCCACATTTTTAAGGTGTTATCGGACAGGATACAGCTTAAAAACTAAAGAAATCAACGTAAAGGCAACAGGGTAAGCTTTGATAACACGGGTCAGTGAAGTCAGTGTTTTCGTTTTTTGCCTATAGCAAAAGTGGAAAACACTGACCCGAAAAACACTGACTTTTTCCAATGTAAGGTATATCGAAAAATTTCACATTTTTAAGGTGTTATTGGACATGTTACTGCTTAAGAACTAAAGAAATCAACGTAAAAGGCAACAGGGTAAACTTTTATAACACGGGTCAGTGAAATCAGTGTTTTCGTTTTTTGCCTATAGCAAAAGTGGAAAACACTGACCCGAAAAACACTGACTTTTTCCAATGTAAGGTATATCGAAAAATTTCACATTTTTAAGGTGTTATTGGACATGTTACTGCTTAAAAACTAAAGAAATCAACGTAAAAGGCAACAGGGTAAACTTTGATAACACGGGTCAGTGAAGTCAGTGTTTTCGTTTTTTGCCTATAGCAAAAGCGGAAAACACTGACCCGAAAAACACTGACCTCTCTATTATGGACTTAATTATAAAGCAGAATCAGTTAATTTAACCACTGATTGCTTTAATGTTGTTTACAATTGAAAAAAATAAGATTTTTTCAAAAAGGAAAAAAGTCAGTGAAATCAGTGAAGTCAGTGTTTTCCACCTGGCCGATAAAAAAGTAGATCTTACATGATGAAATATTCTGTAGAATGACATCCTTTGGGTCAACTCTCTTGAGATACTTTTCAAACATCTTTGTTTCAATTTTCAACACTTCATTTGCTCGGCTTGAAATATAAACAAAAAAAAATACAATATTTGTTCACCAGTATGAAGAAAACAGTTAAATGCAAGATTTGGAATTTACAGCATTTTAATAGGACAGAATAAATTCCATGAAATCACGATACTGGTGATTACACAAATGAAAACTGACTTTATGTATACAATTTATACAATTTATCCATACACCTTTTAAATCTTATTGACTTATCTAAGAATTTCAAAAAAATTTCTTGATACATTTCTTTTTGCTAAAATTTAAGAAAGCACAAACCATGCAAATTTTTATGTATCTAATCTTTGAACTAACTCTTTTCTCAGATATCCAGTACAAAACTTAAGTCTAGAGGCAAATTTTCAGAGGTACAGTCACATTATAAGTTTTTATTGTTAGCAATTATAGGTTTTAAAATTTGTTATTGACTTGGAAACTGTTTAGGGTGAAATTTAAGAGCCACATTATGGCACAAACAAATGTTGTGGTCAAGTCTGGTACAGGTTTGACCCATTAACTTTGTTTATCACATACTAATTAGACTGGATTTTCTGCAGATTCCACAGGCAACAAAGAAGTGCACAGGAGAAAACAATAGAAGAACAATAGGGCCTATTGTTTTCCCAAAATCCTGCCAACAACAAAAATCCAGTCTGGCCTATGTAGGTACATTTTAAAGAAAAAATAAGTTTTCTCCAGGGGGCTTGCTGCACTACATATATTAGGTAGCATGATTCAAAGTTTGATACACTAAAGTTAGTTCACTAAAAGGGGATACAAGAACTTTAGGAGACTCTGAAACACCTAATCCTAAACCTTAGTAGGTTATATAATTTGTGGCTAGGGACAGCACACCTCCCAATGACTTCATCAGCTTTCTTATATAGAATCAATTCAATCCAAATCAGTTGTGAGGAAGAATTGACGATTCTTCCCCGCAATTGAATTGGAATCGAGGTGTGGGTAATATGGGGCAAAAGAAAAGAACCCCTGATAGTGATATGAAGCACCGAAGGTGTTTCATACCACCATGCAATGGTACTTGGTGATTAGGGTTACAATCTTGACAAGGTGTAAGGAGTCTAGGCAAAGTGTTTTCTGTCTGGCTCTTTATAGGATAGTATACTCTTCATATATATGGGCCATTTAACGAATTGTCCAGTGGTAACCTCAAAAAAAATCAAAGATGCTGGGCAGCAGTTCCGTGGCTCAGCAGATAGTGGGTCAGTCTGCCAATCCAATGGGCTCTCCATCATCATGCACTGGTTTGAGCCCATTTTTCAGCATTTAAAATTTGTTTACTCTTTTTCATTAAAAAATTGTAAGTGTTGGGAGGTGTGCTGTACTTAGCTGCAAGTGGATATATATACTCTTTCAAAAAAATCTTTCTAGAAAATTGATATGCCAAACTGCAAACTGCATTCTTGCCATTGCAATAACAGAGACGTATGACAATGTTTGAACTTTCTACTTCTTGTGCATCTTTGCTTACGTTATTTATGTTACCTATTTATTTACTTTATATATTTTAGGCTCTGAAGTTCAGTTCACGTTCACGTCCCACGGCACGCCATTCCAAACCAAGTGTGTGTGCTTTTCACAACAAATAAAAAAAAGAAAAATCAAACAAATTTCCTCACATCGTGTCTTCTACCAAAGTATATAGCTCCTCGTCAGTAAGCTCAGCCAGTGGTTCTTCATCTTGGTCAACAGAACTGCTTAGTTCGGCGTCGGAAGTGTACGAGGTCATTTTTACAAATTTACTTCATTCAGCTGAGTGAAAAGCCCAAGGCCTAGGCCAAATCTTTTTTGCTACGATTGTTGGTTGTTGCCGTGGTTGCAAAGAAGGATCTTCGAAAATTGGCCAGCGGTGCAACAATTATTTTTCTTTAAATTTTCCATCCCCTGCCCTAATTTAAATCTCGCTTACTAAGGACTAAGATTTGCAGTAAAATTTAATTTACGTTGATATTTCCAGGGCATCTTTTAACATACTGAGTGGTGGGGTTATTGCTCCACCAGGCCCCATTGGCTGCCCCGCCTCTGATCAATGAAATGAAATCCTGGTTTTGCCCCACCAGTGATGGGCCCTTTTGAGATAGGTGTTATCGACATAATTCAATTTTTGGAAAGATTAGTGCATGATGCCCATAGATTAGGGAGAAAAGGGTTAACTAATTATTGAAAAAAAATTTGCATTCGATCACACTCTGAAGAAGCCCTGCTTGGCAGGGCGAAATATTAGCAAACTAAAAAAACATAGTTGTCTTTTGTGTCTTGCGCCGCGGTGTTTCTGCCCTACTGTATTTAACTAATTATCCATAGGCATATTTGTCAGTTTTCGCTATACAGTGAAGTAAATAAAAATCCATTCAGACCGAATTCTTTGACTTGCAACAGTTGGTGATCGATATCAATGGCGATGATCGTCCACAGTTCACAACCGACATTCGTCACATTCATGAAAAGGAAAATGTCTTTACTGATGCTTTATCAGGTAAAGATAATAATTCATTGCAACATCTATCTCCAATCGATTTCACACTCCTCGCAAAGGCACAACAAAAGGGATAACGATTTACCGTAACATAAGTAGCTAAGCATCTTTCAGACCAGACGTTTTATTTTTGATAACCACCATGCCATGTTCACATCCTGGCATTTACGGAACACAGCATCTAATTCAACAATATTTCTGGCCTGACATTAACAAAGATATCATATAATGGACTCATTTTCACTGCCAAAAAAATAAACTATACACTTCACAACGCTGCAACCCTTGTCAATTTCAACACTCCTCGTGCACGCTTTGATCATATGTTCGTATTGATATCGTCGGTCCGCTTCCATTTTCTCGTGGCTAGAAACATATACCCTATTGCATCCATCGCTTTACTCGCTGGCCTATCTCTAAAAATGGGAAACGGGGAATGAGGGAATGTGAAACAGGAGAATGGGGAAGCCCTTAAAAGGGAAACAAGAAAATGGCATATCCTGCCAAAAAAAAATTTTTCACCTATGGAAAGAGCTTCATTCCAAATATGGAACATATATACTAAAAACACGAAAATATGTAATTTAGAAACTTTTTCTCTGCTTTGCTTAGAATTAGCACAGTTTCAAAATCTCTTTACGACTTTGCAAGTTAACAGGAGAAGAATCAAGTATGGATGCAAGAACTTTGTGCTTGTAGTTTTAGAGGTATCCTCTTAATATGCATTTCAAAATCTCTAAAAGAGGAAACATAAAAGCCACATAACGTACATAAAATCTTAACCTACCATGGGTAGGGCTTCTGTTCATTACCTGATATTTGTTGTAAAAGTGCAGGTAAAGTGTAAGACTTACAATAAAACATGAAATATAAAAATATCTAAAAGGGTGAATCATTTTTCGAAAACCTCAAAAAGAAGAATCACTTTTTCAAAATCTCTAAGGTGGGACATCCAAAAGGGGGAATGTAGAAACTACACAACATAGAATTTTGCAAAATGTATCATTTGAGAGCCCTTTGGCTGCAAGTTTTTAATCTTTTCAATGTTGTTCAATTTACAGTAAACTAAGGGGAATAAACCCAATATCAAACTGATGAAATAAAGATTCATTCAAGTTCTCTCTCTGTTATTCAGATGACGAGAATGAGGATGATGAAATTCATACCGCCTCACGCCCAAGTGGAAAAAAATCTCAAGGCGCCTCTGCTACTGCTTCAGTAGCTCCACTTTCCCAGAGAGCCCCCCTTGAAGAAAAGGGGTCGCTCTCTAATGCATCACATCCTATAGAAATGCCTGACCAAATTGCTCACTCTGCAGTTGACGATGATGTTCTCAGTGTCCATGCTGGTCACGACATTGATCAGGTTGATCATCGCGTTAATCGCCAAGATGATGATCCTATCTGTCCTGATTCTGATCAAGGACAGCAGAATCTTCCTGCTGACTCTGCTCAGCAAGACAACGAGGAACTTTTGTCGTCAGAGGTTTTCCTCGAGAGCATTGATAGCTTTACCGCCGTTAGTGCGCCAAAAGGCCCACCAATTTCGCCCAATCTGGCTACCCTTATCAATATACGTTTTAAAAAAGAGTTCGATACTACTCAGCGTAAACAGATTAAAGCAAAATATCTTGTTCCAGAAAACTGCACAGATTTGTTCTGGCCTCCAGTCAACGACCATATCTGGAACTCTTTGAAAACCGATGCGAAAGGGACTGATCGCACCCTTGTGGCGTTACAGGATACCCTTGTTACAGCATCTGGTGCAATCGCAATCTCATTGCAAGATTTACAGTTGTCTCGTGACAAAACACAACCCCTGGATTATAAGGCTTTACTGTATCTAGCCGTCTTGTCGATATCATTTCCATGTTGGGATCGGTTTGCACTGAGTTGTCTTACCGTCGTAAAGAAGCCCTCCGGCCCTATCTTAGTGCGGATTTCAGATTTGCCTGCAACAGGTCTACCAAACCTGACAAATATTTATTAAAGGAAAAATTTGCGCCTATTAAACTAATCTGTATTGCTGATCTTCCAAGGAGTTGTGTTTGCATGGTCTAGCTCCTTAGATGCGTTTTTAGTTGCTTTTTGAAACGATCTAGTGTAGGTAGCTCACGAATTTCAACAGGTGTATCATTCCACGTTTTGAGAGCTGCGTAATGAAAGCCTTTCTTCGCAAATTCAGTTTCCCAAAAGCCATATAACAGATCTTACGGTCAGCCTTTTTTATCACAGCGCGGGAGGATGTCTTATCCTCCCAGGAAGAATCAAGGGCAATTTTCTTCGAGCCCACAGCCTCCAAGAAAGTCTTGGAACAAATGGAACAAGTAAACGACACGGTAAATTGTTTCTCGTCATTTGTTGAATTGAATTTATGCCCTTATTTACGTAATAAAGTAAATCAATTTACTGCTGGGCAAATTAAAAATCATTTAAGCCAGTGGCAAAGTCTAACTTCAGATCAATATATTCTCCAAATGGTTATGGGAGATATAATTGATTTAATGGAAATCCTCCAACAAATAGTACTTTTCCCAATAATCATATCGCTAATAACGCTATTGATTCTGTTAAACTTGAAATTGCATCATTGCTTTCCAAAAAAGTCCTTGTTTCTTGTGAACATGATCCTAATGAGTTTATTTCTCCAATTTTTACAGTTCCAAAACCTGATAATCAGGTACGATTAATTCTCAATCTCAAATTATTAAACGCTTATGTTACCTATTACCATTTCAAAATGGATTCTATTAATACGGTCATAGCTATGCTCACTCCCAACTGTTGGATGGCATCCATTGATTTAAAGGATGCATATTATAGCGTTCCAATTCAACGCGATTATCAACAGTATTTGAAATTCCAATTCTTGGGAAAATTATATCGCTACACTGCATTTCCTAATGGCCTCGCCTCTTGTCCAAGAAAGTTTACTAAACTATTAAAGCCTCCTTTGGCAACCCTACGGGAACGAGGCCACATTATCTCAAGCTATATTGATGACCTATACTTACAAAGTGAAACTTATCAGGGTTGCATTAAGACTGTTAAGGCCACTGTTACCCAATTTGACAAGCTCGGTTTCGTTGTTCATCCAACAAAATCAGAATTCATTCCAAAGCAACAAATCACTTTTCTTGGTTTCGTACTAAATTCCGTCACAATGCGTATCACTCTTACGCCAAAGCGTTATGAGAAAGTCGTTACATCGTTAAACCTCCTTCACAATGCCTCGTCTATCAAGATTCGAGATGTTGCGCGTGCATTAGGGTATATGGTTTCTAGCTTTCCAGCTATACCTTTTGGAGGTGCCCATTATCGGTGGCTAGAGCGGGCCAAAACAAAGGACTTGAAATTTGCCGAAGGTAATTTCGATAAATTCATGTCTTTACCGCCCTCTGCAATCAATGACATTGAATGGTGGCTACAAAATTTACCTTCAAGCTTCGGAAATATTAGAAAAGCCCCGTTTGATCATACGATATATTCCGATGCTTCTTTACTGGGCTGGGGCGCAACAATAGGGCCTACTGCAACTGAAACTGCTACTGCAACAATGCTGTAAGGTGAACGGGTATATATCTAAACTAGAGAGCATTAATTTTGGGGTTCCTCAGGGGTCCTGTTTAGGTCCCCTACTGTTCCTGATTTATATTAACGATTTACCCCTGGCACTTGACTCCTCAAAGGTTACTATGTACGCAGATGATACAAGCATTTCATACTCCTCGAAATCTATTTCCTCGATCAACAACGCTGTCAATAAAGACCTAAAGTGTCTCAAGACATGGCTAGAGGAGAACAAGTTATCCCTTAACGTTGCAAAAACACAAAGTATCTTGATTGGTAGCCAGTATAAAATACGAGCGCTTGAGCAACCTGACACTCAAAAACCATCCTTCCACATTGGAGAGGAAGCAATATCTATCATAACCAGTACAAAATATTTGGGTGTTCAGGTTGATCAATTTCTTAAATGGGATGAACACTTGGCATCCGTTACAAAAAAGGTTTCCCGCGGTTTAGGAATGCTTCGTTATGCTAAAAGGTACCTCCCTTTAGAAACTGTACAAGCGATGTACAAAAGCCTTGTTGAGCCACACTTTAGATACTGCTGTCCGGTCTGGGGATCTGTAGGAATGACTGCTCTGCAGAAGCTACAGAAATTACAAAACCGGGCCGCTAGAATAGTTACAAACAGTCCTTATGATGCTCATTCCGAACCTTTAATACAAAAACTTGGATGGCTTACCATTAAGCAGCTAATAGAGTCAGAAACTGCTAAGGTTGTTTTCATGGCTCTCAACAATGAGGCTCCTGATTACTTGAAAGGACTATTTCATAGGCTGTCTGACACTCAGTGCAGGGTGTTACGTAATTCCAGGACTGATCTACATATTCCTCTGTTTAAAACGTCTTCAGGACAGAAAAGTTTTGAATTTAGAGGAGCGCGTACTTGGAACAACCTTAGCAATGAGGCAAAAAAAGCAAATTCATTTTTGGCTTTGAAGTCAAAATTATAAAATACGTCTCTACGATGATGCCACCATGGCAGCAAGTATTCACTTTCCGTTGCAATTTCAAACTGTTTTACTTTGAAGTATTTTATTAGAAGTATTTATTTTTTTGTTTAGAAGTAATATTAGAAGTATTTTAATGGATGTATAAATATACTTATGTAAATATAATCATTATATGTTATAAATAGCTAGGTTTATAAACAGGGCAGTTTGTAAACCAATTTTCACAAAATTTTTAACTTTACCCTGTATAAAGAAAATAAAATGAATGAATGAATGAATGAATGCATGAGGAAAATGGTCCTTTTCTGAAGCACAACATCATATCAATGCTTTAGAGTTACTAGCTGCATTTTTCGTTGTTAAAAGTTTTCAGCCTACAATATCCAATACTAATGTCCGTCTTATGCTTGATAATAGCCCTGCTGTTTTCATTATAAATCGAAAAGGCACGACCCATAGCAATAAATGCAATGAAATTGCAGTTCAGATCTGGAAATTTTGTCAAGCGAATAATATATTGCTTACCGCCTACCACATTCCAGGGTCTGAAAATATCTATGCTGATCGAGAGTCCCGAATTTTTTCCAATTATGACGCAGAATGGATGCTCAATCAGCACCGTTTGCAACAAGCCTTAATACAATTAAATTTCAAACCCGATATTGATCTTTTTGCCACTCGCTTAAATGCACAGTTTCGCAATTACTGCTCTCTTCGCCCAGATCCTAATGCTTCTCATATTGATTCCTTTAGCATCTCGTGGACTGGCCTCAACATTTATTGTTTTCCCCCTTTCAGCTGTGTGCTGCAAGTTATCCAAAAAGTTCAACGAGATCTAGCAATGGGAGTATTAATTGTGCCGAAATGGCCTACACAAGTATGGTATCCTCTTTTAATGCGTCTTCTTGCGGCTCCACCCGTGATTCTACGCCCCAACCGCAATTTGTTGTATCTTCCAGAGAGGCCAGACCTTGTTCATCCACTGTCTCAAAAGCTGACTTTAATGATCTGCCTTATTTCCGGCAAAAATTCTCCCAATATGGATTATCTTCATCATCTATCGAAATAATAATGGCAGCCTGGCGTGATTCAACGAAAAAACAGTACAAAACATATATTAACAAATGGTTTCTTTTTTGTTCTACAAATAACAGTGATCCTATCCATCCGTCCATCTCAACAGCTCTAGCATTCCTTACTTCATTGTATGAAAAAGGACTATCCTACAGTTCAATTAATATTGCAAGAAGCGCCCTGTCTTCGTTTTGTATTTTTGATGGTATTGCTGTTCCATTTGGTCAGTTACCTTTGGTAAAAAGATTTATGAAAGGTATCTTCGAACTTCGTCCGTCTCTCCCAAAGCATCCAGCAATCTGGGACGTTAAATCTGTCTTCAATTTTTTCCGCTCGCAGCCTCCCATTTGTGAACTCACACTTAAAGAGCTTTCTCATCGCCTCGCTGTTTTGCTTTGTTTGCTTACTGCTCAGCGTTGTCAAACAATCCTGTTTTTAAATGTCAAACACATGCAAGTTTCTGAATCCGCGTACACGTTTCATATTGTTGATAAATTAAAACATACTCGCCGCGGAGTCCATCAGAAACCGTTACGCTTTCTCAAGTACGCTGCGGAACCTAAACTTTGCCTATATTCGCACTTGTCAGAATATTTACGGCGTACTGCCTCGTTTCGAGCTGAACAGAGCCAATTGTTGCTTAGTTTTGTTCGCCCTCATCTGCCTGTTTCGAAGGACACCATAGCCCGGTGGTGCCGAACTGTATTGGGAAAAGCTGGCATTGACATGTCAAAGTATGGATGCCATAGCACTCGGGCAGCTTCGACTTCGTTTCTTTCGCAGAAAAAATTCGATTTGAAAGACATTATGCTGGCAGCGGGTTGGACTAATGAACAAACTTTTCAACGCTTTTATAATATTTGTAATACAGATGACTTTAATTTCGGTAATGCTTTGCTCTGCTGGTATAGAAGTAAACGAAGCTTCAGAAATTGCGAGTATTTATACATATCCCACGACAAGGAGCAGTTAAATTTGGCAGATTAACGTCCTCTCTAGCAACAGTCTGACTCGTAGAACTGTCTGCAGTTGGCATGACTGTGAAATTCTGTGATCCATCCTCTGCGTTGGACAAGTCATTTGCCTCAGGTGGTCGGAATGGTGTTGGCGGTCTTGGTGGAGACCAAGGTGTTTTTTCAGGCTCTACAGCAAGAATGAGTTCATCATCGTCACTATCTGAATCGATATTTTGAATATCCTTTTCTGACTTGTGATGACCAGCATCCTTGACAGTATTGCGTTTTGAAGGAGGAGCGCGTCTTGTATGCTGTACATTTTCAATTGGTAACTCATTACATGGTAATAAGAGATTACGATGTAGAGTACGTACTTTTCCATGTGGATCGCTTTCTGCTATAACTTTATACACAGGACTATCATCGCCCATGCGTTCCAAAACGCGATATACATTTCGTTCCCAGTACGATCGTAATTTGCCTGGGCCACCCTTTTCTGTTAAATTACGAACTAGGATTCGATCATCCTTTTGTAAGACTGAAGAACGAACACGTTTCTCATAGTGATCTTTACTTTGTTGTTGACTGTGCTGTGATCTTCTTGCAGCTATTTCATAAGCTTCTTTCATAGCTGAACGCCATTTCCGTGCATAATCGGGATAGTGGTCTGAAGAATTATTACAAAGTTTTGGTTGTATGTCAAAGATGATGTCTATTGGCAATCTCGGAGAGCGACCATACAGTAAATAAAACGGAGAATAGCCTGTAGATGCATGCTTCGTGCAATTATATGCATGTACAACTTTGTTCAGATAATCTCGCCATCGCGATTTTTTTCGTTCAGGTAATGCACGCAACATTGATAGAAGGGTTTGATTAAAACGTTCCACCTGGCCATTACCTTGGGGATGATATGGTGTTGTGCGAGAATGACGTATGCCACAAAGTTTTCGAGGCTATCCATCAGTTTGTTTTCAAATTCTCCTCCTGATCGTGATGAATCCGTGCAGGGAACCCAAACTTCAGGATAAAATCGTTGTATATTTTATCAGCAACCGTTGAAGCAGATTTATTCTTCGTAGCATAAGCATAGGCAAAACGGGTAAAGTGATCCATCAATACTAAAATATATTCGTACCCACCAACACTTCGTTCTAAATGCACAAAATCGACAGAAATCAATTCAAATGGCTGCGATGAAGAGATGCTCTTGAGTGGTGCTTTCGTAGACACATTAGGACGGCGTTGTTTGAGACAAGAACAAACGCGAGTTGTATAATGTTCTATATCTGCACGCATGTTCGGCCAATAAAATCGTTGTACAGCTAAATCAACAACTCTTTCAGATCCAAGATGTCCCATGTCATCATGTAACTCCCGATAGACAATATGTCGCAACTTGAGTGGTAAGACGATTTGATCATGCTCTTGTGTCTTTCGTCGTAGCAACCCATTTGCATCAATATATAATTTATCCCATTCACGGAGTAATTTCTTTGTTGCCACTGATTCGTTAGAGCTGTCCTTTCGACTGGGTTTTGAACCGAATCTCTTCAATGTAAGGATTCGCGAAATCGCGGCATCGTGGTGTTGTGCTTGCTTCAGATCGGTTGAGTCAAGTCGAAGATCATTTTCTGGTTTGATTTCTTCATTAGCT
This sequence comes from Chrysaora quinquecirrha, assembly GCA_014526335.1. NCBI lineage: Eukaryota > Metazoa > Cnidaria > Scyphozoa > Semaeostomeae > Pelagiidae > Chrysaora > Chrysaora quinquecirrha. The sequence continues at coordinate 317,204 of JACTAT010000230.1, read as the reverse complement.
TGCAGTTTGATGTGATCTTCAGAGGCAGACAAAGCTGATACCCAAGTTGTACGATTTTCATTCTGACAAACAACAGCAAGAGCTGTAGCGTGAAAGGCTTCATTGGTTGCTTCGTGTGTACATTCGTGAATATATTTCTCAATGTCAAGTGGCATTCGAGACAAGACGTCCGCATCAGTATTGTGGTCACCTGGTCGATATCTGATATTAAAATTGAAATTTGAAAGGTCAGCGACCCAGCGATGTCCCGTAGCATTTAGCTTAGCTGATTTCATCACATACGTCAAAGGGTTGTTATCGGTGTAAACCGTAAAATATGGTGCATAATACAAAAGATCTCGGAATTCGTCGCACACAGCCCACTTCAACGCTAAGAACTCCAATTTCCCTGAATGAAGGTGATAATTCTTTTCACTTGGTGACAGTGTTCTTGAAGCGTAGGAAATTACTCTCATGCGACCGTTCTGTCTTTGGTACAAAACCGACCCAAGTCCTTTGTTGCTGGCGTCTGTGTGTAAAACGTACGGAGCGTTGAAGTCAGGATAAGCCAGTATGGGGGGGCTTATAAGACAATCGATCAATCTGTCTAAGGCGGATTGTTGAGCTTTTGACCATACAATGAGTTGCCTTGAGGGTAATTGCCCTTTACCACGAGATTTCGAATTCACATGCTTTGATGCACGGGTGGTTACGTTTTTGTTTGATGAGGCTGGCTTTTGCAGTAGATCAAATAGCGGTGCAGCTAATTGTGAGAAATTCTTTATATATTTCCGGTAATAGTTTAACAAACCGACGACTCGGCGTACGTCACCAACTGTTTTAGGGCTACAGTGCCGTAGTGCTTCTACGGCTTTAACATTTGAATTGTCAACTTGGTATCCTTCAGCTGATACAAGATGCCCCAGATATTTTACACTGTCGCTAAAAAGCTTGCATTTTTTCGGTTTTAGTTTTATTCCATTCTCTCGTAAGCGTTGCAGTACTATTTGTAAATGCTGTAGATGTGAATCAAAGTCTTTGCTAAATACTAATACATCATCCAAGTAAGGGATGCATATATCATCTCTTATTCCTTCAAGACACTGCTCCATAAACCTCTGAAACCACCAGGGGCATTAGACAGACCAAAGGGTATTCTAACCCACTCATAAAGACCCCAAGGTGTGATAAATGCAGTGAGGTGACGCTGTTCTTCTTGTATATAGCCTTGATGATATGCTTTTCCTTGGTCTAAAAGTGTAAACCATTTGTTACCTCCCAAACTAGCTAACGCATCTTTAACGCGAGGTAAAGGATGTCTGTCCGGGATTGTTCTTTCATTCAATTGTCTATAGTCTACACAAAGTCTTAGGCTACCATCCTTCTTTCGCACACATACGACGGGACTTGAGTAATTGGATCTAGATTTCGTGATAAATCCCTTATTTAACATATCTTCTATGTATTGTTTCACCTCCGGATACAAAGGTTTCGGTATAGAGGTATACGTTTTCTGAACAGGTGTAGAATCAGACAAGTTAATCGGTAATTGTAAACTTTCTGCACAACCAATATCTTCCTCTCCCGTCGAGAATGATGCCGATTCTGCAATTAATAAGCTCGAAACACGCTTTTTCTGATCATCATCGAGTATACCGAAATCAAATTGATTTAAGAACGCAGAATGTTCTTCGTTAACCTCAACAGATAAAATGCTACAACCATTTTCGCAAGTTAACCTCGCCTCCATGTCCTCAGTCTTCTCATCAGATCGAGGCTCTTCACGTAATTTCACGTCTAGGGCCGTTATTGATTTGACCAGTTCAACACGGCCCAAAACAGTTTTGCCTTTGAGCAGTATAGGATGATCTGTTGAGTTATAGATATGTATCTGCATGCGAAAGTTCTTCCCTCGAGGAATGGTCGTCAAAGTTTCTTTTATTTCTAACCCAGGGGGCCACGGACAACTTTCGTCAGGTTCGAACAGGACTGGTGTTTTATTGCAGATTGTTTCAGCATTGCCACGACAACTTACTGATGTTAACATTTTAGGTGGTAGTGAAATGTTTTTTTTTTGGTGATTTTAAAACAATTAATTCGTCGGGCGAATCTTCAGAGATGAGGTTCACTAGGGCCTCAGCACTTTGTTTGCTTATGTCTTGAAACGAACATTGAATAGAGTTTATTAATTCGTTTGATATGTTGCCATTTACGTCAATGTCGTTGTTATTTGAGCTGGAATGTTTGATTATTTCTTCGATAACATTAAAACCGACAATTGGGTTTGCCAAGTCTACTTTTGAAACCAGAAAAGGTACTGACAAAGACTGTGTTGTATTTCCACTCATTAGTTCAAATTTCAGTTCAACGTATCCAATATACGGGACGGGGGTGTTATTTGCAGCTCTGAGATCTAATTCTTTTCCATAATCCAAGAGGTCACTAAGGTCACGGGGCTTCAGATTAGGAAATTTTTCTTTCAAAAAGTTCTCAGACAGAATTGAAATTTGAGATCCTGTGTCCCATAAAATATTCGCTTTAATATTGTTCAACTTGCACGAAATAATACACTTTTTGCCAACTAAACGAGAGATTTTGATTTGATCTTTCGGTGACAAATGACTGACAAAAATGTTGTTGTTGTTTTCTTGGTTACTCGATAAGATTGATAAAGCATGACATAAGGGTTTATGAATTGACCAGTTTTTATTCTGGCAGTTTTTACTACAGTAACTCGATATTTTACAATTACTGCATACGCAAATCGCTGTTTCGATACTTTTACCACAAGAATGACACATTTTGGAGCTAGTTCTTGGGGACTTTTCCTCGGCTACACGACGTCCCTCCCATGCAGCCGCTGCTCGTTTCCCTGTCGTCGTCTTCGCTGTTTGCAGCCGCGGGCAAAATGCTCAGAAGACCCACAGATAAAACAGTGGTCACACTCATCTTCTTTATTTTTAGCAATGCAATCTTCGCAGGCTGGGGTGCGTTTTGCCGGTTTCTTAGCTTCCCTGCCATTTTCTGTGTTAGCTTTAACAGCACCCTTCAACGCGTCGACGTCCGCTTTTATCGCTTCTAGAGTGGCGAGCATGGGGTTGGGCTTATCCTTCTTAGATACTGTTGCTTTCTGTTGTTGGGCTGTTACTTCAGCAACTATTGTCGAGCTAGATTTTAATGCTTTTTTTCGAGTCCCAAATTTGCTAATTCTTTCATTCTCTGTTGACAAAGCTGTGTTTACCTCTTTGATCAAAGTCTGATCCGAAACGTTTGGTGTTTGAAGGATAGGACGCATTCGATTCCTTATAGCGTCGTCTGACAAACCGGTTTCAATCGCATTGAGGAAAACATTTTGTATCAGAGTTTGATCATATCTGATTTTGGAATCTTTCTCTTGACTTGCATTCAGTATTTGTTGTCTAAGTTTTAGGGCTCGCATTAGAAACATTAAAGGTGTCTCGCTTTGCTCTTGAACTATATTCGTTAGTTCATGATAAAGTTCGCTTGCCGACTTCTCGCAATAGTGACTTCTCAGTATCTGAGTAAGCTGGCTTAGGCTAAGGCGCTGAATACTTTCTAAATACGCTTTCAAGTGCAAGCTTGGGGAAACTGCGTTTATAATTGCGTCAACAATTTCCCTCTCAGAATATCCTTTCTCAACAGCGCTTTGAATCTGTTTCTGAAGGCTGCTATACGACAAACGATTTTTTTCATTAGAAATTACCCCAATTATTTTGAAATCTTTTATCCGAATGAGATTTTTCAGTGAGGTTCTGGCAGTTATTGCTTCCGTTTCCGGTTGTTTAACCTCAGCAGATTCAACAGATTTCTTTTTAGAAATAGGAGTAGAAGACCTAAAATTTTTATCTTTTACTGAATGAAAACGCTGCTTAGCTTTTTCTATCTTCGTTTCTTGTTCTTTCAAAAGGGCCATAAACTTGTCTTCTAGATTTTCGATTTCTTGTTTCGCCTCCAAAATCTCCTTTTCAACTTCGGTGTCTGGTTCTGCTGTTTCCTCTTCTTCTTCGTCTGTTGTGTTTTCCAGGGGCGGTGGATCTCCATTCATGAACGAAAGAATGTCTTCCAAATAATCCATAATTACCCTTTCTGCATTATCTGTACCTTCAAGTTTTTCGAGTTCATTTTCGACGTAATCTCGTATTCTTTTTATTTGATATCTTTTAGGCTTGTCCTGTTCTGTTTCGAGTTTTAAATACTCAGCAAGTTCAAGCAACTTTTCTTTTGATAATTCGTATAATTTCGTTTCAATTTCGAGCTGCACTCCTTCCATATCTCTAAGCTTGACAACTCAAACTCAAACAAAATTTCGCAATCACTTTAGGCCTGGGTGTTTCTGCAACCAGCTTGAGAAAACTACCCTCTGCTACCAAGATGTCAGGCCCTCGGATTTCAAAAATCAAAAGACACCAAAAGTCAAGATAACAAACAAATACGACTTAAATATCGCAGCGGAATATTAGATATAGATCTTACATTTATGAATCTTTAATAGAACTACGGAAAAACTAAACTGTCTTCTAGACAAGTTCAACCGCCTCTTCACGCATCAACAAAGATCAGCTTTCAAAAAAACTAAAATAGTCCCAGACGGGGGTCAACGTTCCTTCTTACGATAATATATGTGTCTCTCACATATCTACAATCCTCGCCAAAAATATTGGGGGACAGTATGTTATAAGTATGTTTTACCTTAAAAACCCCGTCCCATTACAACATATTTCGGTAATTAGACCCCCCTCCCCTCCGACTCTATGTTGGGACCACTGGCAACATCGTTTTCACCAACATTGAGTGCAGTGAATTATTACGAAATTCAGAAAATGAAACGAATTATGCAGGCATGATGTACTTGCTTTCAAGTGTTGTTTATCTTCACAACAGAGAACGGAAGAATGCTAAAGTTAGCATAATTGGCATTGTTATTTGATGGACTGCGAAATTGAATAAGGAGCAACCAAGCGGGATGCCAAGTTCTACAGTTCTCCACACAGTTCTCCCCACAGTTCTCCATCTTCAAATGTAAATATCTCCTCGTTGCTTGAAAGACTGCACTTGTAACTTTGTAATTCTGTATTATTTCATGTCTACTTTAAGATTTTCAACAGAGTTCGACTGCCAATGCATGGCAAAGTATATTTCTCACAGTTCTCCACCTGTTTTTAAAGATAGGTTTTCACCAGCTGTATTGTTTACTTACTACAGAGAGTGGAGAACTGTCAGAAAACGAACTCAGAAGGAATGACAAAAAGGGAAAATTATTTTATAACATGAAATACCCCCAGAAATGTATTGTCGGATAGCGAGAAGTATGGGAAGATTATTTGGACTTGAGTTATTCCACTTTTATGCGGTAGAAAATGATGGAGAACTGTCAGTTTCTTAGATGTCAAGCTCTCTCCTCCGCAGCGGCAGACGCATCGCTTGATTTGTGGTCCACAGAACGGTTCCAAAGATGCATTTCAATGATAAAGGTATTGCTTCTGCAGCTGAAAAATGTGTACCGTTGCCTCTTATGATTTTGCGATGTTGGAAAGTGAATTACGGCCATTTTCAAAGGATTCCTTCACTTTTCAATGAATTTTCACATTTTGCAAAATTTTGGCCCTGACCCCCCAAAGCCCCCCAGAATATAAAGTCATTCCTCCTATTTACAATAAACATCACTTGAGCCTTTTGAGTCTTTCCACTCTTGAGAAAAACACAATTTTAGATTTCTGCTCTTGCTCAGACTGTCTGAATTTTGAGTAATCACAGCAAAACAGAAGGTCAGAAATTCTGTTATAAACAGTAACGGGAGGGTTGTACATTTACATGAAACAGTCTGCATTATGTTGTCTCGAGACGAATCTAACTATAAACTGAAAACTTTTCATCAAAGCTCATAAACTGACTCCACCGTTTAGCAGTGAATTATTACGAAATTCAGAAAATGAAACGAATTATGCAGGCATGATGTACTTGCTTTCAAGTGTTGTTGATCTTCACAACAGAGAACGGAAGAATGCTAAAGTTAGCATAATTGGCATTGTTATTTGATGGACTGCGAAATTGAATAAGGAGCAACCAAGCGGGATGCCAAGTTCTACAGTTCTCCACACAGTTCTCCCTACAGTTCTCCATCTTCAAATGTAAATATCTCCTCGTTGCTTGAAAGACTGCACTTGTAACTTTGTAATTCTGTATTATTTCATGTCTACTTTAAGATTTTCAACAGAGCTCGACTGCCAATGCATGGCAAAGTATATTTCTCACAGTTCTCCACCTGTTTTTAAAGATAGGCTTTCACCAGCTGTATTGTTTACTTACTACAGAGAGTGGAGAACTGTCAGAAAACGAACTCAGAAGGAATGACAAAAAGGGAAAATTATTTTATAACATGAAATACCCCCAGAAATGTATTGTCGGATAGCGAGAAGTATGGGAAGATTATTTGGACTTGAGTTATTCCACTTTTATGCGGTAGAAAATGATGGAGAACTGTCAGTTTCTTAGATGTCAAGCTCTCTCCTCCGCAGCGGCAGACGCATCGCTTGATTTGTGGTCCACAGAACGGTTCTAAAGATGCATTTCAATGATAAAGGTATTGCTTCTGCAGCTGAAAAATGTGTACCGTTGCCTCTTATGATTTTGCGATGTTGGAAAGTGAATTACGGCCATTTTCAAAGGATTCCTTCACTTTTCAATGAATTTTCACATTTTGCAAAATTTTGGCCCTGACCCCCCAAAGCCCCCCAGAATATAAAGTCATTCCTCCTATTTACAATAAACATCACTTGAGCCTTTTGAGTCTTTCCACTCTTGAGAAAAACACAATTTTAGATTTCTGCTCTTGCTCAGACAATCCTCGTCAAAAATATTGGGGACAGTATATTATAAGTATGTTTTACCTTAAAACCCCGTCCCATTACAACATATTTGGGTAATAAGACCCCCCTCCCCCCGACTTAATGTTGGGACCACTGTCAACATTGATTTCACCAACATTGAGTCGGGGGGGAGGGGGGTATGCGTCTTTAGAGCGAGAATTTTACACAATTTCGAAGTGTCCCAGCCTTTTTGGCGAGGATTGTCTGAATTTTGAGTAATCACAGCAAAACAGAAGGTCAGAAATTCTGTTATAAACAGTAACGGGAGGGTTGTACATTTACATAAAACAGTCTGCATTATGTTGTCTCGAGACGAATCTAACTATAAACTGAAAACTTTTCATCAAAGCTCATAAACTGACTCCACCGTTTAGCAGTGAATTATTACGAAATTCAGAAAATGAAACGAATTATGCAGGCATGATGTACTTGCTTTCAAGTGTTGTTGATCTTCACAACAGAGAACGGAAGAATGCTAAAGTTAGCATAATTGGCATTGTTATTTGATGGACTGCGAAATTGAATAAGGAGCAACCAAGCGGGATGCCAAGTTCTACAGTTCTCCACACAGTTCTCCCCACAGTTCTCCATCTTCAAATGTAAATATCTCCTCGTTGCTTGAAAGACTGCACTTGTAACTTTGTAATTCTGTATTATTTCATGTCTACTTTAAGATTTTCAACAGAGTTCGACTGCCAATGCATGGCAAAGTATATTTCTCACAGTTCTCCACCTGTTTTTAAAGATAGGTTTTCACCAGCTGTATTGTTTACTTACTACAGAGAGTGGAGAACTGTCAGAAAACGAACTCAGAAGGAATGACGAAAAGGGAAAATTATTTTATAACATGAAATACCCCCAGAAATGTATTGTCGGATAGCGAGAAGTATGGGAAGATTATTTGGACTTGAGTTATTCCACTTTTATACGGTAGAAAATGATGGAGAACTGTCAGTTTCTTAGATGTCAAGCTCTCTCCTCCGCAGCGGCAGACGCATCGCTTGATTTGTGGTCCACAGAACGGTTCCAAAGATGCATTTCAATGATAAAGGTATTGCTTCTGCAGCTGAAAAATGTGTACCGTTGCCTCTTATGATTTTGCGATGTTGGAAAGTGAATTACGGCCATTTTCAAAGGATTCCTTCACTTTTCAATGAATTTTCACATTTTGCAAAATTTTGGCCCTGACCCCCCAAAGCCCCCCAGAATATAAAGTCATTCCTCCTATTTACAATAAACATCACTTGAGCCTTTTGAGTCTTTCCACTCTTGAGAAAAACACAATTTTAGATTTCTGCTCTTGCTCAGACTGTCTGAATTTTGAGTAATCACAGCAAAACAGAAGGTCAGAAATTCTGTTATAAACAGTAACGGGAGGGTTGTACATTTACATAAAACAGTCTGCATTATGTTGTCTCGAGACGAATCTAACTATAAACTGAAAACTTTTCATCAAAGCTCATAAACTGACTCCACCGTTTAGCAGTGAATTATTACGAAATTCAGAAAATGAAACGAATTATGCAGGCATGATGTACTTGCTTTCAAGTGTTGTTGATCTTCACAACAGAGAACGGAAGAATGCTAAAGTTAGCATAATTGGCATTGTTATTTGATGGACTGCGAAATTGAATAAGGAGCAACCAAGCGGGATGCCAAGTTCTACAGTTCTCCACACAGTTCTCCCTACAGTTCTCCATCTTCAAATGTAAATATCTCCTCGTTGCTTGAAAGACTGCACTTGTAACTTTGTAATTCTGTATTATTTCATGTCTACTTTAAGATTTTCAACAGAGTTCGACTGCCAATGCATGGCAAAGTATATTTCTCACAGTTCTCCACCTGTTTTTAAAGATAGGCTTTCACCAGCTGTATTGTTTACTTACTACAGAGAGTGGAGAACTGTCAGAAAACGAACTCAGAAGGAATGACAAAAAGGGAAAATTATTTTATAACATGAAATACCCCCAGAAATGTATTGTCGGATAGCGAGAAGTATGGGAAGATTATTTGGACTTGAGTTATTCACTTTTATGCGGTAGAAAATGATGGAGAACTGTCAGTTTCTTAGATGTCAAGCTCTCTCCTCCGCAGCGGCAGACGCATCGCTTGATTTGTGGTCCACAGAACGGTTCTAAAGATGCATTTCAATGATAAAGGTATTGCTTCTGCAGCTGAAAATGTGTACCGTTGCCTCTTATGATTTTGCGATGTTGGAAAGTGAATTACGGCCATTTTCAAAGGATTCCTTCACTTTTCAATGAATTTTCACATTTTGCAAAATTTTGGCCCTGACCCCCAAAGCCCCCAGAATATAAAGTCATTCCTCCTATTTACAATAAACATCACTTGAGCCTTTTGAGTCTTTCCACTCTTGAGAAAAACACAATTTTAGATTTCTGCTCTTGCTCAGACATATCTCCTCGTTGCTTGAAAGACTGCATTGGGGACAGTATAATTATGTAGTATGTCATGTCTACCTTAAGAACCCCGTCCCAGTTCGACTGCCAATATTTGGGTAAGTATATTTCTCACAGTTCTCCACCTGTTTTTAAAGATAGGTTTTCACCAGCTGTATTGTTTACTTACTACAGAGAGTGGAGAACTGTCAGAAAACGAACTCAGAAGGAATGACAAAAGGAAAATTATTTTATAACATGAAATACCCCCAGAAATGTATTGTCGGATAGCGAGAAGTATGGGAAGATTATTTGGACTTGAGTTATTCACTTTTATGCGGTAGAAAATGATGGAGAACTGTCAGTTTCTTAGGTACCGTTGCCTCTTATGATTTTGCGATGTTGGAAAGTGAATTACGGCCATTTTCAAAGGATTCCTTCACTTTTCAATGAATTTTCACATTTTGCAAAATTTTGGCCCTGACCCCCCAAAGCCCCCCAGAATATAAAGTCATTCCTCCTATTTACAATAAACATCACTTGAGCCTTTTGAGTCTTTCCACTCTTGAGAAAAACACAATTTTAGATTTCTGCTCTTGCTCAGACAATCCTCGTCAAAAATATTGGGGACAGTATATTATAAGTATGTTTTACCTTAAAACCCCGTCCCATTACAACATATTTGGGTAATAAGACCCCCCTCCCCCCGACTTAATGTTGGGACCACTGTCAACATCGATTTCACCAACATTGAGTCGGGGGGAGGGGGGTATGCGTTTTTAGAGCGAGAATTTTACAAAAGTTCGAAGTGTCCCAGCCTTTTTGGCGAGGATTGTAGATGGCCTTGAAACCTTGAAACCCTTGAAACCTTAGATAGTGGTGTAGGACATAGTAGTACAAGTATACGTCTATACACTAGAGGGCTTTAAAACCTTGAAACCCTTGAAACCTTACATAGAGGTGTATGGTATAGGAGTTCAAGTATACGTATATACACTAGAGGGCCTTGAAAGCTTGAAACCCTTGAAACCTTAGATAGAGGTGTGTGATATAGGAGTTCAAGTACGCGTATATACACTTGAGGGCCTTGAAACCCTTGAAACCTTAGATAGAGGTGTGTGATATAGGAGTACAAGTATACGTATATACACTAGAGGGCCTTGAAACCTTGAAACCCTTGAAACCTAGGATAGAGGTGTGTGATATAGGAGTTCAAGTACGCGTATATACACTTGAGGGCCTTGAAACCCTTGAAACCTTAGATAGAGGTGTGTGATATAGGAGTACAAGTATACGTATATACACTAGAGGGCCTTGAAACCTTGGAACCCTTGAAACCTAGGATAGAGGTGTGTGATATAGGAGTTCAAGTACGCGTATATACACTTGAGGGCCTTGAAACCCTTGAAACGTTAGATAGAGGTGTGTGATATAGGAGTACAAGTATACGTATATACACTAGGGGGCCTTGAAACCTTGAAACCCTTGAAACCTAAGATAGAGGTGTAGGATATAGGAGTACAAGTATACGTATATACACTAGAGGGCCTTGAAACCTCGAAACCTTAGATAAAGGTGTGTGATATAGGAGTACAAGTATACGTATATACACTAGAGGGCCTTGAAACCTTGAAACCCTTTAAACCTTAGATAGAGGTGTGTGATATAGGAGTACAAGTATACGTATATACACTAGGGGGCCTTGAAACTTTGAAACCCTTTAAACCTTAGATAGAGGTGTGTGATATAGGAGTACAAGTATACGTATATACACTAGGGGGCCTTGAAACCTTGAAACCCTTGAAACCTTAGATAGAGGTGTGTGATATAGGAGTACAAGTATACGTATATACACTAGGGGGCCTTGAAACTTTGAAACCCTTGAAACCTAGGATAGAGGTGTGTGATATAGGAGTACAAGTATACGTATATACACTAGAGGGCCTTGAAACCTTGAAACCCTTTAAACCTTAGATAGAGGTGTGTGATATAGGAGTACAAGTATACGTATATACACTAGGGGGCCTTGAAACTTTGAAACCCTTTAAACCTTAGATAGAGGTGTGTGATATAGGAGTACAAGTATACGTATATACACTAGGGGGCCTTGAAACCTTGAAACCCTTGAAACCTTAGATAGAGGTGTGTGATATAGGAGTACAAGTATACGTATATACACTAGGGGGCCTTGAAACTTTGAAACCCTTGAAACCTAGGATAGAGGTGTGTGATATAGGAGTACAAGTATACGTATATACACTAGAGGGCCTTGAAACCTTGAAACCCTTTAAACCTTAGATAGAGGTGTGTGATATAGGAGTACAAGTATACGTATATACACTAGGGGGCCTTGAAACTTTGAAACCCTTTAAACCTTAGATAGAGGTGTGTGATATAGGAGTACAAGTATACGTATATACACTAGGGGGCCTTGAAACCTTGAAACCCTTGAAACCTTAGATAGAGGTGTGTGATATAGGAGTACAAGTATACGTATATACACTAGGGGGCCTTGAAACCTTGAAACCCTTGAAACCTTAGATAGAGGTGTGTGATATAGGAGTACAAGTATACGTATATACACTAGAGGGCCTTGAAACCTTGAAACCCTTTAAACCTTAGATAGAGGTGTGTGATATAGGAGTACAAGTATACGTATATACACTAGGGGGCCTTGAAACTTTGAAACCCTTGAAACCTAGGATAGAGGTGTGTGATATAGGAGTACAAGAATACGTATATACACTAGAGGGCCTTGAAACCTTGAAACCCTTGAAACCTTAGATAGAGGTGTGTGATATAGGAGTACAAGTATACGTATATACACTAGGGGGCCTTGAAACCTTGAAACCCTTGAAACCTTAGATAGAGGTGTGTGATATAGGAGTACAAGTATACGTATATACACTAGAGGGCCTTGAAACCTTGAAACCCTTTAAACCTTAGATAGAGGTGTGTGATATAGGAGTACAAGTATACGTATATACACTAGGGGGCCTTGAAACTTTGAAACCCTTGAAACCTAGGATAAAGGTGTGTGATATAGGAGTACAAGTATACGTATATACACTAGGGGGCCTTGAAACCTTGAAACCCTTGAAACCTTAGATAGAGGTGTGTGATATAGGAGTACAAGTATACGTATATACACTAGGGGGCCTTGAAACCTTGAAACCCTTGAAACCTTAGATAGAGGTGTGTGATATAGGAGTACAAGTATACGTATATACACTAGAGGGCCTTGAAACCTTGAAACCCTTTAAACCTTAGATAGAGGTGTGTGATATAGGAGTACAAGTATACGTATATACACTAGGGGGCCTTGAAACTTTGAAACCCTTGAAACCTAGGATAGAGGTGTGTGATATAGGAGTACAAGAATACGTATATACACTAGAGGGCCTTGAAACCTTGAAACCCTTGAAACCTTAGATAGAGGTGTGTGATATAGGAGTACAAGTATATGTATATACACTAGGGGGCCTTGAAACCTTGAAACCCTTGAAACCTAGGATAGAGGTGTGTGATATAGGAGTTCAAGTATACGTATATACACTGGAGGGCCTTGAAAGCTTGAAACCCTTGAAACCTTACATAGAGGTGTATGATATAGGAGTTCAAGTATACGGTAGGCCCCGAAAAATGTTTTTGGTGGGCCCCTCTAATTGTAGATTTTTTTGTTTTTGTATTTAAGCTTTTATCATTTGTAACATCAGATTTTATAGATAATTTCTGAGAAGATTCATAAATGTTCAGGTCTTTGTTGGTTTGTTTTATTTGCTAACTCTTGCAGTAACGCCAGTGGAATGCGAGAGGGTCTTTTCAAAGTTGAAATGATAAAGACCAGATTGCGAGCAAGAATGACGCAAGAAAACCTTGAGAGCTCGATCCTGATGAATGTACAGCACGACTATATGCACCTCATAACATCTGATCAAATTATAGACAAGGTAGCAGCAACATCAAAGTTAATGAAACGGCTACTTTTGTCATAGATTTCATGCATACATTTATTCCGAAAACATCCCTAAATTCCACAGTGCTGAAAGAGTTCATCCATGCCCAGACATAATACAAAATTACTGTCATTTGATGCTTGTCTACAGCGAAGCCAGGTCTTAATACGGTAATTGGTTTCCATTAGCTGTGAATGTCAGAAGTATTTTTCATTATGTCTCATTGATAACACGGAATGTTTATTTCATCGGTTTTATAAGCGATTTATTCCCCTTAGTTTACTGTAAATTCAACACTTTTGAAATATTTGAAACATGCTGCCAAAAGCTCTCGAATGATACATTTTTCAGTGCTCTGCGTTGTGTAGTTTTTACGTTCCCCCTTTTAGAGATTTTGAAAAAGTGATTCCCCTTTTTCGAGATTTTGGAAAAGTGATTCCCCCTTTTAGAGATTCTTTTATTTCGTGATTTATCGTAATTATTAGATTTCACCTACACTTTTACAACAGATATTAGCTAATGAAGAGAAGCCCTAACCTCTGGTGGGTTAAGATTTTTCATAGCATATGCGGCCTTTATGTTCCCCCTTTTAGAGATTTTGAGAAAAGTGTTTTTGAAACCGTGTTATTTCTAAGCAAAGCAGAGAAAAAGTTTCTAAGTTACATATTTTTCGTGTTTTCAATAAAGCTCTTTTCATTGGTGTAAACGATTTTTTGGTAGGATGTGCCATTTCCTTGTTCCCCTTTTTAGAGATTCCCCAATTCCCCCGTTCCCCTGTTCCCGTTCCCCCATTCCCCGTTCCTTTTTAAACGAAGCCTTTTCTGCCCAAAAAGTGCAAGCCGTATTATTCTAAATGTTTTTGGTCCTGCAATGTGGTCAAAATTTCGATTTGCTCTTGATTTGGAAGTGCTTGGTTTCATTGCGGACAAATATTGTTAGTTGAACTCAACCAATTGTGCTCCTTTGTTCTACCAAAGTTGTTTACCACTCAATTGCAAGCCACTTGCGTAAAAGCAATTTGTCCATGTATCTCTAAAAGCTGGAACAAAGAATGAAGTCAGGAACGATCGGGAATGAGCGGGAAACAGTGGTTTTCTGCGGAACGTCCGGGAACGGAGGGGAATAAGTGCGAACACGCACGAGGAAACATGTATATAAAGCGGGAATCAGTGGCAATTATTGCTAACAGGAGAAAACAAGGATGGTTAGGCGGCTAGGGAACGAAGTCGGATCTGGTAGGAATCAGATGTGTCGAGGGGGTACAGCTGGATTTGGATTCAGTTAGAATCAGGTTAAAAATGCGAGAACAGGGCCGAAATTTGCTGCAACTCTATTCTGTTCATTGCAATCTCCTAGGCGTGATCTCATTCTTCAAACAAAGCTAAGGGGTACCTTTAATCTTGACTTGACACTGGTCTATCTTTTTTGAATCTGCTTTCGTTCTTTCTTCTATTCTTTGGCAAGTCTTTTTAGCGACTCCTATTCAATGGCGGTTGCCATTTTAGGACAGCTTTTTTGCAATTGCTGATGACATGCCACAAAATTATAAATCTAACAATAAATAATTTGGTTTATTTTGATTAATATTGAGAGATTAAGAATTAGCCTTGGTACACGACGACTTCGGGCTGACTTTTTCAACAGTTTTCGTTTTGAATGGGCTCGGTTTTTCCGAAAAACGATTTAGGAAATACATAGAAATTCATGCGGAGCTCCTCATTGGTTATAGCACAATGTGGAAATATACAGTGTTAGTACATTGTTACTTCATTAACATGGTAGATAGATGTTGATAAACATTTCGTTAGGTGAAGGTGAAATATAGTTGTTTATTCTCTAAAAGGAGCCAAACCTTTTACTTGTAATAAAGCTACTTTCTTTTTACACGTGAATCCGCCGATTTTAACAATGATTTTTTCCTCTTGATCAGACATTGTGTTCTTATTCTGATCAATATGACAATACCATGGCTCCTCAAAATCCAGATCATAACAGGGATCATTATACCATCAAAATCAAAGATAATTCTTTGGAAATTATCTGTCATGTGTACCATAAATTGATTGGTTGACAGGCAACAGATGTCAAGCGGGAGTGGCTCAAAACAATTTTAAGCAACAAAAAATTGAAATTTTTTTCTGAAAAATATTATTTGTAAACAACTCTATCTACTGCAACATAAAATTTATCCTTATCATTCAAATCATGAAATCCTATTGGTCCAATTTCGCAGTCTGCACAGCAAAGATATTTTATATTATTTAAAGTATTTGAGAAGCCAACATTCTCAAAATCCAACATATTTTTTAAACACCAGAATCTGCTAATTTCTTCAGTTGACAAGCCTTCTTTGTTTTTCATCAATTTCAAATCGAACTGCAAAAAAGTAAAACGTTTAAGAAATAGAAATGTTTAAGAAATAGAAAGTCAAATGTTTAAGAAATAGAAATTAGTTCTACCGTGGGATTGCGTGGATCAATAATAATGTTCAGCGATAGGGATTAAGAAAATTAGCAGAGGTTTGTAACACAGGCAACAGGCTTGGCCGGCCAAACACAATGATTTGTTGGCTTTAACAGGGAAAGAATGGAATGACCATTTAAAATAGCCTATTCAACTGCTTTAAATTTGAATGCTAGTTTGTCACGGCAATGATTCTTCCTCCTGCACAATAGAAGCAGTTAATTCTTCATTATTAAGAGACAATAGCTTATTTATAGGCATTTTGTTTCTTGAGCGGCACCTCCCTATCTGAAAATTAGTCCAGTAGGCCTACCCCTCCCCAACCTCATCACAAGGCCCCAAATCAAATTTCCACAAATCCATCTGAACCATCAAATCGATTTGGGCCCTGTTACCAGCCTCAAAATCTTAGGCCAAATTTGCCAATATAATGTGAGGTCACTATATAACTCTATAGTTTGAAAGAGTCAATAAAAATGAGAATAGACAAGGGCCAATACCAGCTTAGTGAAGAGGCCCATTCGCCCTGAGGACCATGTTGTCCCTCATACCTGGGAAAATGTCCTTTATATTGAGAGATAGACTACCTTCAAGTCAGTTTTAAAGCTTGCTGTTAACTCCTTCACAATTTTTAAGCCACAAGCCTCACAGTGAATTGACTGAAGGTTTTGAAAAGATTCTTTATCATACAGGTGGTCGTAATTTTCTTCCTGTTTCACTTCATTTGAGTTCAACTCTGCCATCCTCTCTTTCTTGGTTCTCTTGATTCTTTTTATTTGCGGCGGAAATAAATAAAAGACAAAACACCGAATGCCATCCAGGCTTAGAATGAGACAGTGGTTCAGAATTGGATTGACAATTCAATAAAATCACGGCAACACAACCGCATACAATCTAGTTGAGAGTTCCCACCGGTCCAGACAGATTGGGATTAGACAAGTTGAAAAGGAACAAAAATATGTTTTGCCATTCCGTCACACTTGCGACTTGCAAACACTTGCACGAAGTGTATAAAAATATCTTACGTATATCCTCTAATAGTAAACGCTATTCTCACCCAAGAGGACGCTCTAAAATCTCAAAATAACGCAGGTAACGCTGTCTCTTACCCCCCCCCGAGGTTTTGCTAGTCACATGCGTGCCCCTCACCTCTCCTCCCTCAGCGACGTTTTCTCTCGACTATATAGGCGCTTTCCACTTCACTTTTACGAAGATCACTCCTATTGGGGTTTTATGTGTTATCCACACAGGCCTACATGCATACGTCCAAAACGCATGTGTAGAGTCAGTTCGCCGGGGTGTAAAAGTGAAGTGGAAATTACCCATTAGTCACTATTCCTCTCGGATAGCGATCTTCCTTTGCACTCGGGTTTCTTAGTTGATTTTAGAGGAAGGGAAGAGTGACTACTTGGGTGATAATAGGTTACTACTGCCGTAGCTTCAGGGGGTGTGGGGATTTGACACCCCAGGCAAGTTGTCCGTCACCAAATTTGAGGGGAACGGAGTTTTTGGCAAAAGTAACGAAGAGCGAGAAATAAAAAAAAAAAATAAAAAAAATTTTGGGGAAAAAAAAAAAAAAAAAAAACCCAAAAAATTAAAAAAAAAAAAAAAAGGGGGAAATTTTTTTTTGTTTTTTTCCGGGGGTTTTTTTCAAAAACCCCAAACCCGGGTTAAAAAACCCCGGGGAAATTTAAAAGGAAAGTTTTTTAAATTTCCTTTTAAATTTTTTTTTTCCTTTTTTTTTTAAAAGGGGGTTTCTTTAAAAAATTTTTTTGGGGGGGAAAAAAAAAACCCTTTAACCCCGGGAAAAATTAACGGGAATTTTAAAAAAAAGGGGGGTTTTTTTCCCCCCTTTTTTTTTTTTCCCCAAAAAAAAATTTTTTTTTTTCTTTGGGAAAAAAAATTTTTTGGGGAAAATTTTTTTTAAAAAAAACCCCCCAAAAGGGGGGTTTTAAAATTTTTTTAAAATTTTTTTTAAAAAAAAGGGGGCCCGGGGGTTTTTTTTTTAAAAAACCCCCTTTTCTTTTGGGGGGTTTTTTGGGCCCGGAATTTTTTTTTTTTAAAAAAACCCCCTTTTTTTTAAAAAATTTAAAAAAAAAAAAACCCTTTTTTTTTTTTTCCCAATTTAAATTTTTAAAAATTTTTTAAAAACCTTTTAACCCCCTTTTATTTTTTTCTTCCTTTTTTGAAAAAAAAAATTTTTGGGGCCCCCCCCCCTTTCCCTTTTTAAATTCCCCCTTTTTTTCCCCTTTTCCAACCCCAATTTTAAAAAAAAAATTTTTTTTGAAAATTTTTTTTTTTTTGGGAAAAAAAAAAAATTTTCCCCCGAAATTTGGGCCCTTTTAAAAAAATTTTTTTTCCCAAAATTTTCCCCTTTTTTTCTTTTTTAAAAAAAATTTTACCCCCGGTTTCTTTTAAAAATTTTTTCCCCCGGGGAAAAAAAATTTTTTAAAACCATAAAAAAAAAAAAAAAAACCTTTAAAAAAAATTTTTCCAAATTTTTTAAAATTTTTTTCCCCTTTTAAAAAGGTTTTTGCCCAAAAATTTTCCCCCTTTTTAAAGGGGTTTTTTTGGGAAAAATTTTTCTTTCCCTTTCCGAAAATTTTTCCCTTTTTTAATTCTTAAACCCGGGGTTTTCCCCCCTTTTTTAACCGGGGGTTTTTTTTTTAAAAAAAAAAAAATTTTTTTTTCCCCCTTTTTAAATTTTTCCCAAAAACCCCTTTTTTTTTAAAATTTCCAAAAATTTTTTTTTTGGGGGGTTTTTTTTAAGTTTTAAATTTTTTTTGGGGAAATTTTTTTTGGCCCCTTTTGTTTAAACTTTTTTTTTTTTGGTTTCCCAAAATTTGGTTTAAAATTTTTTAAATTTTTTTGGGGTTTTTTTTTTTTTAAAAAAAAAAAAACCCCTTTAAACCCAAAAAAAAAAAAAAAAAATTTTAAATTTTTTTCAAAATTAAATTTTTTCCCCTTTTAAAAAAAAAATTTTCCGGTTTTTTTTTTTTTTTTTCCCCAAAAATTTTTTTCCCTTTTTTCCCCCCCAAAGGTTTTTTTCCAAAGGGTTTTTCCCTTAAAACCCCAAAAAAATTTTTTTGGGGGAAAAAAGTCCTTTAAAAAAACTTTTTTTTAAAATTTTAAAAAAATTTTTTCCCCAAAAAAAGGGTTTTTTTTTTTAAAAAAAATTTTTTTTTTAAAAACCCTTCCCCCTTTTCCTTTCCCCCGGGGGCCCAAAACCAAAAAATTTTTTTAAAAAAAAAAATTTAAAACCTTTCCCAAAATTTTCCCTTTTAAACTTTTTCCTTTTTCCCCCCAAAAGTTTCCCTTTCAAAAAAAAAAGGGGGTTTTTTTCCCCCCAAAAAAAAAAAAACCCCCCCTTTTCCAGGTTTTTAAACCCTTTTTTTTAAAAAAAGGGGGCCCAAAATTTTTTAAATTTCCAAGGGGGGTTTTTTTTTTTTTTAAAAAAATTTTTTTTTTAAATTAAAAAAAAATTTTTTTGCCCGGTTTTTAAACTTCCCTTTTTTTCCCAAAATTTTTGGGTTTTAAAAATTTTTTTTTTTTTTTTTTTCCCCGGGGTTCCCCAAAAAAAAAAAATTTTTTTTTTCCCCCAAATTTTTGGGGAACCTTTTTTCCCCCCAAAAACCAAAAAAAAAAAAATTTTTTTTTTTTAAAATTTTTTTAAGGGGAAAAAAGGGGGAAAAAACCCAAAAGGGGGGAAAAAAAAGAAAATTCCTTTTTTAAAAAAAATTTTAAAATTTTGAAAAAACCCCCCCCCGGGGTTTTAAAAAAAAAATTTTTTTAAAAAATTTTTCCCGAAAATTCCCCTTCCCCAAAAAAAAAAATTTAAATTTTTTTTTTTAAAAAAAAAAAACCCCCCAAAAAATTTTTTTTTGGGGGAAAACCCGAAAAAATTTTTTTTTAAAAAAAAAACCCCAAAGGGGGGGTTTTTTTTTCCCAAAAAAGGGGGAAAAAAGGGGAAATTAAAAAAAACCCTTTTTGGGGGTTTTTTTTTGGTTTTAAAAAAAAAAATTTTTTTTTTTTTAAAAAAATTTGGGTTTTTTAAAATTTTAAAATTGTTTTAATTTTTTTTTAAAAATTTTTTTAAAAAAAATTTGGGTTTTTAAAAATTTGGGGAAAATTAAAATTTTTTCCCCAAAAAATTTTTAAAAAAAAGGGAAAAAAAAGAAAATTTTTTTTTTTAAAAAAAAACCCCTTTTTGGGGGGAAAAAAGGGGAAAAAAAAAAAACCCATTTTGGGTTTTTGAAAAATTTAAAATTTCCCCCTTTTTTTAAAAGGGAAAATTGGGGTTTTTTTTTCCCCCAAAAAATTTTTTAAAAAAGGGAAAACCCTAATTCCCCCAAAAAAAAAAAAATTTTAAAACCCCTTTGGTTTTTTTTTTTTTTTAAAAACCCCCCCCCCCTTTTTTTTTTCCCGGGGGAAAAAAAAAAGAAAGGTTTTTTTAAAATTTTGCCATTTTTTAAAAAAACCCAAAATTTTTTTTTAAAAAAATTTTTTTTTTTAAATTTTTTGGTTTAATTTTAAAAAAAAAAAAAAAACCCCTTTTTAAAGGGTTTTTTTAAAAAAAAAAATTTTTTTTTAAAATTTTTAAAAAAAATTTTTGGGGCCCCGTTTTTGGGTTTCCCAAAAATTTTATTTTTTAAAGGAAAAAGTTTTTGGAAAAAAAAATTTTCCCCTTTTTTCAAAAAAGGGTTCCTTTTTTTTCCCCAAAAATTTTTTTTTTTTTGGGTTTAAATTTTTTTCCCCCTTTAAAAATTTTTAACCCCTTTTTAAAACCCAATTTTTTAAAAAAGGGTTTTTTTTTTTGGGAATTTTTAATTAAAAAACCCTTAAAATTTAAAAAAATTTTTTTTTAATTTTTCCCCCCTTTTAAAATTTTTTTTGGGGAAATTTTTTTTCCTTTTGGAATTTAAAAAAAATTTTTTTTTTTTAAACTTTTTTTTTTCCCCCTTTTTTTTTTTTCAAAAAAATTTTTTTTTTCCAATTTTTTTTTTTTGGGGGGCCCAATTTTTTAAACCAAAAACCCCCCAAAAAAAAATTTTTTTAAATTTAAAAATTTTAAAATTTAACCCAAAAAAACCCCCAAAAAAATTTTTTTTTTTTTTTTAAAAAAAAAATTTTTTTAAATTTTGGATTTTCCTTAAATTTTTTTTTTTTTTAAATTTTTTTTTTTTTCTCCTTTTTTTTCCCTTAAAAGGTTTTAAAAAAAAATTTTTTTTTTTTTTTTAAAAAAATTTTCTTTTAATTTCCCCTTTTTTTTTAAACCGGCCCAAAGGGCCCAAAAATTTTCCAAAAATTAAAAATTGGCCAAAAATTTTGGGAAAAATTTTTTTCCCCCAAAAAAATTTTTTTCCCCCTTTACCCAAAATTTTCTTTTTTTGGGGGAGAATTTTTTTTGGGGTTTTTTTTTTTTAAAATTTTTTTAAAAAAAACCGCCCCCCTTTTTTTCCAAACCCCCTTTTTCCCTTTAAAATTTTAAAAAAAAATTTAATTTGGAAAAGGAAAAAGGGGTTTTTTGGGGGGGCCACAAAGGCACGTTTAGTAAAAGACTGCTAATGTCAAGAAACACGTAAAAAGTTGGCAATGTCAAGTCCTATTGAATAACATTAGTGAAAGAAAACGAACCTGAAATACAGTTTTTTTTTACTAATGTTGAAGCACTGGTTCTACAGTTTATGAAAACCGCATCGCAAGCTCATTTTGAGCAGAACGGACCATAGATGAAATAGGCCTGAAAGGAACATTAGGTTTATGTATTTTAGGCAGAAAAGGCTTTTGTAAAATATAGCGTTTATTTTAATAAATTTCACATCAATGACTTGCTTTATAAACAAGAGTGTCAAAATAGCAAAAGGCACACTTTCCGTGGTTTCAACATGCAAACTATGGACATGGCCTGCAAGGTACAGCAAGGCTCCTTTCCTGTTTTGAAGTTCTTCAGAATCATGCTTACTTTGGTTGGCAAACTTTTTGTCTTTTACAACAGTATTCTTTCACAATATGTTATAGTATTTGAAATTCTTAATAAGCCTATTCAATTCTTTTTCTCACTCCACATTGCCAAGTTTTGTCAGTGAGTCAGTTATTCAAAGCAAAAGTAAAAGCCAACTTACATCGTAATATCTGATGTTCTGCTGCTTCAAGCAATCTTTGAGATGTTGGACGCCATGAACACCAACCACTCAGCCAGCTAGACTCGGCTGATTGAATTGGAAAATTTTGTGTAGAGTTTCCAACATCAGATCTAAAATGCATCAAATTTATTTTATCTTAAATGCATGAAATTTTTTTTATCTCAAAGGTAAGAAAATATATATAAGGTTGAGCTGATTTCAGTGGAGAAGAGAACTAAGCTGATGAGAGGAGTCTACATCTTAAATGAAGCAAAACTAAAATAAAGAAGCTTATCAATTAATGTGCAAACTGGAAAATAGCTAATTATTTTCTGTTCATTGATTTAACAAATAGTTTTTAGTGTATATTAGTACACTCATGACAATTGCTGCTTTTATATGAGATATTTGAATTTTTAACAATTAATTTGTATTATGCACTGATGATGATATTTTATCGAAAAACTTTTGCTTGATTTTAAAAATAAATTTGTCTTGTCTCTTTTCCTTTACCAACATTAATTTCACTTGGCATGTATTACTCCAGATATTTTTCTGTTGTTGGTATAGAAAATTGTTATTCATCTTCCAGCAGCATTGAGTCTATTTTTATTATTTTCTTTGATAATCCAAAACTCTGCAACTTGAAATCTCTTGAAACATTCTATAAGACCAGCTTGAGCCTCTTAGGAGGGGGTCGTTGGATATGACAGTTTGCAGTTTTTCAACATTTCTAGAGCAATTTTCAGTTTTTAAAAAAGTACAGTTTAGGGGTTTTTTCCAAAAGTACAGTTTACTACTCTACAGTTTAGAGGCTTTTCAAGTTGCAATTTCGGTGGGGTTTTATGGTTTTAAGGAAAAACTTTCACATTTGTATGGTTTTTGGCTCAGAAGTGTGCAGTTTCCAGTTTTTCATCCCCCTATGACCCTGTCTTAGGATGATGTAATAGCGGCACTCTGAGTGGGTGTGTAATTATTGGCACTCACAATTTCTTTGTTCTCAACATCAAGAAAGAGTGTTTCATAACTTCTGGTAGCATCTGTAATACACTGAATGCAAGGGAAGTGTTCTGAGAAGTACAATTACATCTCGCTTAGGATTATCGCAAGAAAAATTGTTTTCAGCCAGTGATTATCAAGAAAAATTGTCTTCACGCAAGTTTTGTATGCAAGTTTGTATCAGCACCTCAGCATCCAGATACCGAAATCCTAAATGTATGATGTGTAGTTGTTGCATACACTCCCACCAGTAACGACCTTGCTAAAAGGCTTTCATGCAATGGTAAAATGATGAGCTGCAGACTGGCCAAGTATTTTGTTTCCCCACTAGGTTTGACATAAAAAATCTTCCCCGCCTGTTTTCTTTAGTTTTCTCCCTTATATATTCAATTCTTTGCTTATGTAATTCTTTTATTCCACAAATTAACGATACCTTTTAGCTTGGGGGAGAGGTTGGGTGGTTGAAGAGTAGAAGCCAACCATCAGGTATAACATATTTTCGGAAATTGTTGTGATAGGTAAGAGACTTGTGATTTATCATCATTAAACTATTGAACGAGCACTGGACCAGACAGACGCAGACAGAACATGCTTAATGTTCACTTTCAATAAGCCAGGGGTTTCGCCGATACATTATCTTGCTTTTTTCCATCCCAAAGATTTTTGCTCTCCCCTGCTGTTATTTTTTTGATTTCTGTCAAAAATTTATCATTTTGGAATTTTCCCCGCCTTATTTGCAATGACCGGTGGAGGTCGTTACTGTGTGGTGTTCGAATTTAGGGGTTGAAATCATGGGCAGAACAGATGGTTATCCCTGAATGTCAATACTGAAATCGACTTTTATGGATTTATATTCTATTTGTGTTGAATCAGTATGTTATCCTCCAATACGCAGAAAGATTACATAGGCAGCAGAGGATCAGAATATTTGGGAAGCGACTATAGCGCACTGAAGTCATGTGATAGATACACAAGATAATGCAGCATACATTTAGGCCAGCTGAAACACTACTTTAAAAAATAAATATCAGCCACGTTTCCACCATACTCACCGAGTTTCAGTTACTTCAGACATTTTACCAAGGGTCTCTAGCATCTGCCACAACAAGGGGATTTAATTTTTATTTCATCATTTTGACGAATCTCGTCGACAAACAAGGAAAGATGCACAATCACCGTGTGTAAGGCCGGTTCTGCTTTGTTTTGTTTTTAATGATGACGTAAATCTTCTTAAATCTCGTAATGAAAACGAATATCGATCCAAGCTGTCCTAAACGTGATGAAAGGGACCTGTACATTTGATTTGTTGATTTAATCCTCCCACTCTCGCGCTCCCTAGATTTTGCCTTGGAATTCTGCTTCATACGCCGGTCCCTTTGAGTCCCATCATTCCCATAGGTCTACTGTTCAAAAGAGAAGCTTTAAAAAGCTGAAGGCTTGTAAATTATTCATTTCTAAGCAAATGAAACAATTTCCTCAATCGACTTCATTGCTTTCTAATTGAGTATGAATGTTTCTCTCTGGCACTGAGGGTGAGGAAGAGGTTTTGTCGTTTCCTGTTTTTCGGTACACTTGTACCCCCGTCCAAAGTTCCTTTGACCAATCAAAAGTTATTATGTTATTTCTGTTGTCTTATTTATACAATTAGATTCACTTCCTTTGCTTGTCTCACAAAGCAGGATGGGAGGAGATATAAATTTGGACGGGGGCTTGCCGGAAACATTTCTTTCCCCAGCCAGACTACAAATGGTACACTCCGTGACCAAAAATGTGCCAATCAAATTCACCCATGATGTCACTGCACTCGTGATGTCACTAACTTTCAATGTTGTGTCTCTGGTTTTGTCTGATGTCGCCAAGCCAAAGGCACAGGATAGGGAATTGACTATTTTATACGTAGCCTGTTTGATAGACCTAGACGCTAACGCTCCCTTCCGTTCTTCCGAAGCCAGGCTCATGTAGAAATTGCGCTCCATCAGAATTAGTGCGCACCATCAGAACTGCGGCTGATCGGTGTTGTTTTGGAACTATGTAATCTATCGCCTCTGACTGATCGACGTGCCCTCGAGAATCTAGTTCCCATTCCTAGTTGACGACAACTACAATTATGGACAAAAATTATGAGACAAACTGGACTTTTCTCTAATTTTCTACGTTGAAAAGTCTATGTTGAAAAGTGTTGAAAACAACATGAAACACCAAGAAAATGCAGAAAGTGACAGTGCGACAACTATTTATACGCACAACATTGAATTAGGGGGAAGGGGGTATTTTTTCCAAGATTATAGTTGTTGCATATTTCCAGGACGAGTTCCAGAAAATTAGCCATGTTCCTTGTCTGCAATAAATTGCCAATTGATTCCCATTAGGATCAGTCATGGTCGACAGGAGTGCTCTTGCACCCACAATCAACTTTATCCTACAAGCTCTGCTTGTCGACATAAGCTTGGCTTTAGACCTGTTCCTTCGTTCGAAAATTTCAAGGAACCATTTCAACACCATTTCAATCCGTCCATAGAACTTTATTCAGTCAATAATAGAAGGAGAAACAAGTATTTCCTCTGAAGTACAATTTGTTGAAATGGTTATTCCTTCATTTTTAAAATTGCAATATAGCTCTTTTATTAATACATTCACAGTATTATAGTACGAATCACTGTATAAATTCATCTAACCAATAGATATTAATAATCAGTCTATATTTGATAAATAAACACTCCACACTCGATAGATGTATCTTTATATTTCTTTTTGTTTTAAACTCTAACCTGAAAAGGAAGAATCTGAATTCATTATTATCTGAAAATGACTACAATGACTTAAACAAATTATGCAAAAAATAATATTACACCACTTTTGTATAAATGCGGCAAGAAAGCAGTGATATTAAAGGAAGACAATAAGATTCAATTCATGTTGTGTTCATATTGCATAAAGCTGCGGCTACACGTGCGATTTTTCACCTTTTCTGGCGAAGTGACACTCCTGAAAATGTCCTGCTCTGAGAAATCATGAGGTGGGTACATACTGAGACAGAGGGCCTTACGCGGTAAGAAGGAAGGGTCCTAGAAAATTTCCAGGAAAATTCACTTAAACAAGACAAGGTGTTACGTCGCCAATGCAAAAAAAACCGCTACATGCGCGGCTTTTATCTTTTCCGGTCCCGGCGACAATTTCTTATTATGTCTTTATTTTTTCACCATTTCTAGCAAAAAAAATGCAAGAATAGCCGTTCCTTTAGTTGCATAATAACAGCAAACGATATTATTCACCTGATTTGGATCATACCGTTGAACACATGGTTCATTTTTTTCATTACTCCATGAAAGCATTCGATGGTAGTTATATTTGCTGTTGTGAAATACATTTATGCAAAAAATTTAGTAGCTATAAGTTCAGAATAGCACTTGTTTGTGCATGTTTTTATGCAACCTTGTAGAGTCTGCTTTTGTATTGTGAAGACAGCCTTGGTCAAAGGTTACTTATAAGGATGCTAGAGGGTCTCGTCTTACTGGCTTTTAAATTACGTACCATTATTAATTGGCATTGTCAACCAAGTAATATCCATCAAGAGGTTTTGAATGTTGTCCACTCGGCAAAGTTACAGCAACAGACAAATGGTCACCGCCACCCTTTTCAACCAACAGTCCTTCTATGTAGTATTTTTTACCATTTTCAAGGTAAATTGGCTTTGATTTTTGGTCACTTCGCCTGTAAATTTAGGAAGAAGAAGCTTTAGCGCCTAAAAATACACTGAAGACAGCAGTGGGTGACAGCTGTTTGCTCATTAACCCTAGAGCTCCCAACAAGTCGCTATACCGAAACCATAACCATGTGATGCCAAAAGTCGAAACCGTGTTATCCCAAAATTTAAAAAACATCAAGAGTTAGTTGCCATTTGAATTTCCTATACTTTGACACACCATTTTACACATTTGTCGCCCTATTATGTTGGCATGAAGCGCTTAGTAGTTCATTTCATTTTAGAAGCCTCCCAAATTGTTTCGTTGTTGACATAGACAGGGACTAGAAATGGAAGCAAGAACTAATTAACAGGATGTTTAAAAAAGCGGCTGGGTGCTGAATTTCATTTGACGGAACGCTAGATAGCTAAAGACGAAGCCTAGAGAAAATCTAGGAAATTACAATTAACGTCGTATATATGATTTTTTTTTAAGAGTGCAAATAATTGAATCCTTCTTGTTCCTTTCAGACAATTCATTTTGCACGCTACCAGTAGAAAGTTGCGCAAGTCTCGATGAATGAATAATACGCAGTGAAGCAAAATCCGAGAGTAGCTTTGGAAATACATCGAAAAATCAGATAGTAGGCCGGGAGATACTCAATTGAACTACCTGTCATATTGATACTGTGATGTCCATCCACGTACGTCAATGATCTTACTCTTGTCTTTTGCCAAAGATGAATTGCTCAAAAATACTTGGCAAAAGTCATCGCATGCCGCTTGAAACGTGTATCGGCCAGATTCAGGAGCCACGAAATAACTGATCATCTGAAGACCATAGTCAGAACCAATGCTGTATGGAGAATCGAAATTATCGAGGCGACCTTCCGATGTAGGATTGTTGGGGAACCTCACATCAGATGTCAAGTCGGACATCTTCCAGTCTTTGACTGTGATTGAGGTCCAAAATTTGGTAAGTACTGGTCCACGAGCTACGAAACAATGAATTTTTAGCTTGGTTACAGTGATAGGGAACCTTGATTACTGTTAGACTGTAACAAAACCAAAGATTTCTTGGTTTTTGACTTTTCCTTAAAAGCTCTTGACACATAACACTAGACCAATCGTAATTTAGCAATTGCAAAACCATGTACAATTCTGCTCTTGCCATCAATAACAAGATTTCGAATCAAACAGAAGAAAATTCTCTATCTAAGGATGAAAAGTCACACAATTGTTCATTTATGAATTGTCGGCAATGATTTTGAAAAGCATGCAGCATATTTTTGTTAGTTTGGTCTTCTTCGGGGTATGTTTCATGAATCCAGAGAGACACAAACTTTTATATTGTCCTTTCTCCCCGAAATGAATTAAAATTATGAAAACAGTTTACTAACATTTCTTTTCGTTGAGGAGCAAATCAAAATTTCAAACTGAATAGTTCGACACCGGAGTTGATATTTACGAGATATTTACGGCAAAGCTTTTTCATGACGAGAATGTGGCCAGACGTTTGAACAGAACTTGATAATAAAAAAGATGGAAAGCGAACATGGATCGCAAGATCAAGGCCTTACCTAGCTTGTAGAAGTCGAGCTTATGTTTTTCATTGAAGCAGCCAGAGAAAAGTTCTAAACGTTTATTCTCTCCTGGAGCACCGGAGGAAGGATGTACACACTTACTACCAAAGTTGAGTGATCCAACTAGAAAATAAAAAAGGAAAATCAGTGTACACATTTTTTACCTCGGGCTGTAGTAATAGCCTCTTGATTTCGACACATTTTCTATTTTCAATACCACTTAAAATTTGCAAAATTTTTCTTTATTCTGTATGAAAACCAATAAAAACTCAAAGGTGCGCAAAAATTAAAGCAAAAATGGTATGCAACTTCATCTAATAAAAAAAAGTATTCACAAGACGCATGATCCGCAAGAGGTTTACAAGTTGGGATTTAAATGAAACACAGGGAACCTTTCTGAAAAGCAAGCCTAATAGGCATATGTGGAGAGTTTTAGCTTAAGTCGCCTGTATAAATCAACAAGACAAATGAATCTATGATACACGCGGACAAGTACGGAGGTCTGGGTCTTAGTAATAAAGTAGTCTGGACACTAATCACGTTTTCCTGATTCCTTTTAATTGTGTAGCTTAGATTTTAGATTCATTCACCTTTGTTCGCTTTTCTACGTATTCGTTCGCTCTCACGTTAGCGAACGAATACTTAGTTAGGTGTTTTGCATATATTTCATGAGGTTTTGTATATAGTTTTCAACGTGTTGTCTCTTTCTACACTTCACACACGCATACCCTGAACAAAAGTCAAAATACAATGAAGCCCTTACCATGAGTCCTCATAAATCTCCTTTTAAGCTTCATAGCAGGACATTTGCTGCTGATAAGTATTGGATTATACCAACCATCTGATCCATCTTTTGGACAAACAGGTTTGCCACTACACTTGTGAGTTATACTGCCACTACTTCTGTCAAATATGAACTCGGCTTCTGGAAGATCACACTTATCTATTCCTTTCTTCCAAACCAATTCTGTATCGTCAGAAACATTACATCCTCCTGACCTTGGTAACACGCAGTAAAGATCATCAAAGCTTTTGACTGGGCTTACTGTAAACAAACAAGATAACTGTAAACAAACAGCATTATTTTGAAGTCCACGAGTTTATATCTAATAGGGTTTAGACGCACATGACTTCTAAGACGCTGAGACGCCGAATCATGGGGTCAGTAGGTGCTGCTGGCCTCATGCCTTTAAACTTCAAGGGAAAGAGAGGCAAAGTGCCCATTAACGAAAATTAATAATTTTTGTTGGCAACCTTAAATGCGATTTAGAGATTACATTACATAGAGCAATAGCCAGGAGATATGGTGCTTAACACTAAATGTGGTCAGCAAAGCTTTGTAGTATTGGTATCAATCCTTTATCCCAGGGCCTGCAGTATAATCAAAGAAGAAAATAGTATAATCACAAAACGCTTAGACGTTATAGACAAAGACGCTTTTATGTTACTGCTAACTGCTGCAAGCAAAAGAAAATTCTACAGGTTACCTGAAATAATGGATAATTTATCGCTACTGAGCGTTATATTCTAAACTAACATACAAGTTACTGTTCACTAGCAAGTGTATGCAGTAAATCTCTTCAAATTTTATGACTTGAATTACTAAAGAATGGCTAAAAATCCTATACCTTCACACGAGCCTGTGCAAGACTGTTGTTGTTTTGTATCTCCATTACATGATGCGCCTCCGCATCTTGGTTTCGGTTCAGTACACTGCCTTTGTCGACTCTGCGTTCCTTGTCCACAAAACGCTGAACATTTAGTCCACTTACTCCATGGTGTCAAGCCTCCATCAACTTAATTAACGAAAAAAAATTGAAGATAACATATCCCAAAATTTATACAGAAATATATTGTTAACTTATACATGCAGGACACGTGATTGTAACTACTAATACCAAGCGTATAAAGCACAACAATGCGAATGAAAGCGATGCGAACGACGAAAGGAAGAACAAAAGAAGGAGCGAATAGCTACACAGAAATATACTACTCAAAAACGAGAGCTTCAATATTGCATGAAGTCAGTTCATCAAAGGTCAACATGGCTAAAACTTTGCCCTTCTATGTATTTAGCCAAGCTGCAACATTGTTCGAGGATCCCAGACGTACATCATCGAATCACAACCGTCAACAGGGCACAGGATTTGTCAAAATATTTGGACCTCCAAGGAGGAAATTCAAAAGGTTTATTGCTAATTGCTAAGATTCATGCAGTTTTGGCATCTTTGTTTGCTTATTTCGGCTATTTACATTATGTTTAATCTGTTTGTGGAACGATACTGTGACCTCACTTTCCAATTTCTATTATTCGAGTAGCAAGTCAATTTTCAAATTTTGACTAAGGTGTAACCACGGTCGAACATGAACAGTGAAGTTTTTACGCAAGGTCTTTTGAACTCTTCGGTGCCTAATTGCTTTCCCCTTCTAATTATTCTTAAGCAAAATTCAACCCCTGCTCTTATCGAAGCCTTCCAAGCATAATAAATTTGTTCACGAATCGACACCATTTATGGCTTTGTAAGTTCTAAAATGAAATTCGGGCTTGGGGCTTGTAAAAATTCAATCAAATGGATCCTTAGCCAAACTACCAAAAACTACCAAAAATAGCTATGGATGTAATTTGTCACTGGCAGTCCCTTAGACTTTATAGAGCTTGAATACTTGTGTTTGCCACGTAAGTCCAGGTGCGGGATTGTACATCTCTAATTAGATCTTTTGACAACGCTTTACTTACACTGATCTTCCTGACCGCTCCCCGGCAATCAGGTATCCAAGAGTGTATTCAAAACCTGAGAACTGGTTTTGAAATGCAAAAAGCGGAAATTTTGCATAAAGCAACATGCTCTTGTTTAGGGGCCTATATGTACTTGCCACTGTAATTGGTGTTGGAAATCATTCATAAACCGTTTCTTGCACAAACAGTATTCAAGTATCCATCAAGTGTTGTTGCAAGACTCTGCAACAGATTACGAGAGTGTGTCCTTATTTAAAACCTCGTTCCCATATCAAAATGATGACCAATCTAAAGCCCATCATCATCACTACCTTCCATTGTGTGATGAAAAAATGATTTTATAACTGCACTGTCTTTCGCCTTGATAAAATTACTGTATAGTGTGAAAGCAGTTACCCAATGTTACCCTTACCATCACCCTTACCCTTAGCAGTTACTGTACCCTTTCATACCTTTCTTCCTATCAGGACTACAGTCATCTTCATTAAGCCAATACCAAATTAATCCTGGGTTCTTCAACTGAGTATAAAGCCAAGGTGCTGGTTGATACTGAAGATTATCAGATATGATAGTGCCAAACCACCAACTATCTGACGACCCAGACGTAGTTAGGATTCCAGCTTTTTTGCCAAGCCAAGGCATTCGTTTGTTGATTGACGCATACCATACATCGTAGGTCCATTTGTCTTTATCAAACTGAGTGAGAAGTTTTACATCAACCTGGTTGATGCTTTCATGAAGAAACCTAGAAAAACAAGCATTTCATTTCATAGAAAACTGAGGCTGCAATTGATAGCATGAAACTCAAAATTAGTGAAACTAAATGCAGTCAACGTTCTCTAAATTAGACACTTTTGTCACAAATTGACTGTCTCATCATTAGCCAGGGGTCCGTTTTCACTTACAATTAACAGATATTTTCAGTTCGAAGAATATTTTACTGTCAAAACAATTCGTCAGTTGGAAGGACAGCGTACTGTTCGTATTATAGAACAGTCCACTCTTTTAGAGCTTTACTCTGATAAATTTAATTTTCTAGTGTTTTAATCTTACAAGGTCGACAGTATGCTCTCGATGAAAAACATTTGGCTGTGAATGCGAGCCATAGAACAAAACCTGGCATATAGGTACACAGTCAGGAAAAAGTTACGGGCACACGTTATTGGCTTGAGGAATGCCACTTACAGCAGTAGAGAGTTTTATGCCACATCCAAGACCTGTTTTTATTGTCAAGTGAAAAAGGTTCGCAGCTAGGCGGATGTTTGTCTTGAGGAAGATTGAATGGTTTTCTGGAGTATTATTAGCTATAATATAGATTGCAATTAAATTGAATCATTCGCTCTGTAGCCTATCCCTGGTTGTTTAATGGCTGTCAATTGATGGATTCGTGTTAAAATTTTGTCTAATAATGCATAGCACAGGGAAATTTGCCCTTATAAGAGTTTTTCTGGAAAATTCTTCAGATTCTATGGAAAGTTAGTTTTGCGTTCATCGATATTGACAACACTCAACTTTTTTTTCAGTACCTTAATCAACGACATTAAAATATTTCATTAACTATGGAACTTAAAGCAAACAATACAATATCATTGTTGGAGGTTTTCGTCTCTCGTTAAAACGCTAATATCTTTGCCACTACCTTATATCGCAAAAATCATTTTACCGGCCTTTATACTGATGTTGCTTACTTGATACTGAAAAAATACAATATTAACTTTGTCAAAGTTCTTATCTATCGTGCCTTTCCCAGTAATCTTGTATACCCAGTTTTAAAGACTTTTCTTGACCACAGATTTGTTACCAAACCATCCCCACAGTCACTTCCGATAAACCCTCTTACATTTTGCTTGCCTTTTCGGTCATTACAGCTCACTAATTAAAACAAAATTGACTCGCCTTCTGAAATAGTGATATCCTCAAATCAAACTTGATATCGTTTTCAAACAACAGAAATCGTGTTACTCTTTCTTTCATTTTTAAGATAATATCTCACCTCACTCGTGCTTTTCAATCGTTTTCCAAATTCCCGTGTCCTGGCTACAATGCCTTGTACTTGGGGAATTTCCTGTCATCCAACAGTTCGATCAAGAAAGCATGTGGGCATAATTAAATACGATCAAAGCATAAAAGTTAATCAATCATCATCTCTTCTTGAACACATCTCTGTCTGGTCATTCTGCTTCTCTAGAGGATTTGACAGTCCCTAATCCATACGATCTTCCCTTTCATTAAATGCCTGTTTATTTTACGGGACCGCCGTCTTCTCAACCCTCAATAGTCTTCAATTCCCTTGAGTTATTCTAATTCTCCTTGGTTGTTGCCCGTTCATTCTTCACGCGTTTACTTTTCGTTCGGTTTCTACAGTATTTATGATAAGTCCTTAGGTACCCTATCACTTACTCATTCCTTAATTTTCTTTAGAGTTGTGATTTCTCCTCTTTTGATTATCGCTGTCATTGTAAAATTGAAAAGCTTACGTGTACTTAATTGGAGCTTCCCATATTCCTCCCCAGTGATTGAATTTTTGTGCGTCCAGCTTGTATCTAAACGTATCATTGTTTGACATATTCTTAATGCTGTCTGCTATATGCAGAATGGAATAATCTTTCATTGTTGAAGGTTTGTCTTCATTTCGTGATCTCACCTAAAAAATAGCGAAAAACCTGCTTTGAAATTGTCTGATGACATTATCAGATTACGGTGCTAACGACCAAACATATGTTGTCGAATATTTAATGTTTGCTATTAAAGCAATAGCAAAGTCACAAGTTTTCGCTTCACATCATTTTTCCTGGCTTCAGCAGTTTAAGATTTTAACGGCACAATTTCCCGCCGAAACGTGGCCGGAAATAAACATGCCAAACGGTCGTCCTGTAATGTTTAAGGAAGGCAAATGGACAAATTACCTAACAAGGAAAGGCAAGCTAAAGTCTTCATAGAACTTTTGAACATTCTTCCGTAGTTGGTTGGCACACAACGCCTTTCGACGTGGCCAAATGAGCGAAAATTTTATGTGACAAGAAAATTTCCTTTACTAACAACATTCGGCCGTATGGTCACTGCCTTCAAACCCTACACGTAAGGGTCAAATACAGTTAATATATAAATATTAGTCTCAGAGTAGTACAAAACTTCAAAATTGCGATAAGCAGCGGAATCATTTTCGGGCATACTTAAAAGCTTTTTCGTCTGACACTCCTCAGAGTATGAACGTCAGAAACAGACC
Source organism: Chrysaora quinquecirrha (assembly GCA_014526335.1). Lineage (NCBI taxonomy): Eukaryota > Metazoa > Cnidaria > Scyphozoa > Semaeostomeae > Pelagiidae > Chrysaora > Chrysaora quinquecirrha. The sequence goes on along the minus strand of JACTAT010000230.1, from coordinate 283,171 downwards.
GAAACAATAGACTAAGGCGGAATTTATACCCAGATGCGGCTCGAAATGCACCAATCAGAAAGAACGAAAAGCGGAATTGGCATTGTGTTTTAAACACCAATCAGCTGGTCGGATACAGCGGGAAGACCAATAGAATTGTGTGAAGAGTCCAAGTGAGAAAACGAACTCTTTCTGTCTACACAGAACCGGCCTTTTGGTTTTGATGTAGACAGATTCAAAAACCCCTAAGTGAAACAAAGATCTTGCTTTGCCAATGATTGTGAAACAATTCTCGCTGTACTTTTCCGCACAAATTGGGTTATCGAGTAGATGTTGTTATATGGCCGAATCATGTTTCAGACTAGGTTGTTGTTTAAACCCACGGGGGGTTGCTCTCTTTGCCAAAAATTATGCAGACGAAGAATAGTCGGGACATCCTGCTTTATCCTTTCACCTAATTTCTGGGAAGTACGACTTACGTACCTGGCATCACACCAGCACGAAAATTCATAAATGACCAAACTTTTTTGTGTGGTAGGTACGCAATCCTTTTGAATGGATGGTAGAACTTTCCGAGTGCCAAAAACAAACAGAGGGTTGGCAGCAGCGAAGCACTTAGTAATGGCCTTTTCAATTTGACTTCCAAATTGCAATGAGACGTTTCCTATCCAAGGCATTTTTAGGTAAACAGGGCACTATTGTGGAACATACTTTTTATCAGCCGAAAAACTTGCGATCTTCTTGCGAAAACAATCCGAAATGACGTCCTCAAGGTTACCGTTTTCAATGAGAATAGACCGTATTTTATCCAATTCCGAATCAAGCCGAGATTTAGAGCAAATCATAAGTGCCCGATGATGAACTAGCGAGGTTAATTTTCCTCGGTTTTGGACTAAAGGAACCCCACCGCGTATAGAGGCCGCTAAAGGTTGGTTTCCTATATATACTGGTGAGAAATCCAGTAGACTCATGTAATAAGTCTGTTGCTTTATGACCATTTGCCATTTCCTAGTTTCCCAGGGAAGGTACTCATTACCTTTCAGTATTCGGTGTCTATGAATTACAACATGGAGTAATTGATTTACAGTCATATTGTTAATAATGTATTATTCTTCAAAAATGTTTTGCAATGACATCACACGGAATGCAATGTGGCCCTGACATTGTGAATCAGGAAATAAATGTTTTGGTATCATTGAAGTATTGAGAAAGATCAAGAAGTTCAAATTGAAGTCATTCAGAAAAATTTTAGAGGTCCAAAAATAGATAGCAATATTTTGGGTCTCCAGAACATAAGACTCAATATTGGGGTCCCCAAAACATTAGGGTTGATGTTTAGGGGTCAGCAAGAAAATAGTGGCATGCTCCCCGTATCGAAAGTTAATGAATATCCCCCTTGGGTCTAGTTTATCAAGATTAAAATAGGGTTCACTAACCTGTTGCTGTGTCCATCCGCCAGAGGCACTTGTAACTAAAAGGGTCCATGCACCTGGATCCGACTCCATGTCACAATAAACTGTTCTGATGCTCCCATTAGAGCTTTTTATGTTGTAATATCCATCTTTATAAACCCCACTACGTCTCTGACCAATCGTTTTTAACTGGTTGCAGGATTTGTAACTTAGGAGAAAACACGTTAGAAAATGATTAATTTGAAAAGTCTTTGCCAGTTAACCGTTAACTTAAGATGCCCTTACGTAAAGGTTTTCACGAAAAGGTTATCATTTAGTGTCCTTATATACATTTAAGAACTGTAATCTTGAAAAAATCAAAAATAATGTTATTAAATTTGCCAATTCAGCTGATATTTTCAGGTTTTAGGTGGCAATAGCTACACTAAATTACTCGCTGGTTTTAGCATACATTTTGATATAGAACTTTTGAATCGCGATTTTTTGTATTCGAATTTATTCTTTTTAGATGGCCAAAAGATATTTCATTGAGAGTTGAGACACAATTTTTCCAAGTTCAAACTTGGCTTACTCTAGCGATATCATCTCATTCAAAATATCAATAATGGCCTCATATTATATTATAATAGTGGCCTTATATTGTCATATTTACCTCCTAAAACATGTCTACCTATCTACTATCTACCTACATGTGTATTTGTTCTGAGAAAAAATGTCCGATGTATAGTACTTTTTTTGCAAATAATGGCGCAATATTCTTATGTGATTCATCATCTGTATTTAACGTGAAATCTCTGTTAGTGTGTCCTGCCGTTCTCCCTGATCTAGCACTCATTTGTTTTGTTGTGAAATTTGCAGTTACTCTTGTGATAATATTTTCCACTTATTTGACGTGCATCAAACATATATTCTAAGAAAAATAGCCGTTTGTTTAGTTTTATTGTCTGATAGTAGGAGTCTTTGCTTCGGTGTAATTTCACTCTCTTTTTGTCTGTATATTTTCTATCGCAATTTCAAATCCGTTAAAGGTCCCGTCTAAAAGAATCTTATCAAAAAAGCATTATACATGGTCAGGAAAATCTGGTAAACGATATTACAATATCAATACGCAAAACAACAACCTTGATCCTTCTCTCATCCAAAGTCTCATAAAGCTTGGATTTTCCTTCAGATTTTTCATATATATCGATTGACTTTGCGATACGAGAATTCCGCTTGCTCCTTTCATTGTCGGCTAAAAGGTTAACAAAATTCTTTTAGCTTATATATTTTTTTAAAAAAAAAGAATCTTAACTCGACTCGATTTCCCACTTTCTCTCTAAAGCCGTGCTAATGTCGAAATTACGCATAGTCATAACAAATTGCCAATATTTTGGAACTAATTTATCGCAATTGATATCTGTGGACATAAGTGTTAAGGCAACTAGTTCACAATAAGTCTGCAACTAGCCGGCGCAGAGATTCGAAAATTCCTGCATGTTCTACTTCTGTGATTAGTTGCAAACTGATTCCTTTCAGTCGCAGACGACTTGAGCTCTGCTGCAACCACGATCAACTGTATCCTATAATATCTTACTACTTACTGACATATCCACATTAGTAAGCAGTAACAACTGGCTGGCGTTAGTTCTACCGTATCGTAGGTCGACATAGGCCAATGTTTAAATTGGTGGAATTTTTTTACATCCATATTTGAGGCGGACTGGACTATATATAGCCAGGATAATGGAAAGACGAGATTATTATAGTTCATGTAGCACGAAAAAGTGTTTGCAGTTTCTCTAACCCATGCAACGAAGGACTGGGACTGCTGCATTGTCAGAGAATGTTGGGTTTTTAAGAGCAAACGGTATTACATTTATCACTTGTTATTGCCTCTCTGCAGCTCATCTGTGCCGCAAAAATGGAAATTCCGACTGGTGGGGCCAAGAGGCCTAAATTTCCGACAGTCACTGAAAAATGTTCTATTTTGTACTATTTACAAAGGATAAACGCAAAATTTCCGGCAAAATTGGAAGAACTGGGGGCGAGCCCCCAAGCCCCCAGTGATTTCCGCCTCTGCAGCTCATAGCCACAATTTTGTCTTATCTGGGTAAATTTTAGTGCTCCAATTGTGAGTATTTGAAATAAAAGGCTTCATTTTCAAATTTTACATGAAGGATATTGAATTTCAGAACAGCATTTCCCCCTTTGCTTTGAATGAAAAAATCAATCTTCTACTTTAATAGGCTGGTTAATAGTGCATTTCACAAAAGATGGCGTTTGTTTATGTCTTTTTGAAGGGTTTTTGAAGAGAATTGTTGAACTACTGCCCTAGTAACACAGGTACAGCTGAGCACAAACAACAAGCTGAATTCATTGAATTCCTGTAATTAAGGAAGTCATTCCCTGGATCGCCTTCCAAAATCCTTAAAAACAAAGGACTGACAGAAATGGCCGTCACATTTTGTTAAAGCCTCTATTCTCTTTAGGAGAAATTGAATGCCTCTTACATTTTTGAACAAATTTTGAATTTTCATGATTTTAAAAATGGTCAATAAGGTGTGACCTAGGTTCAGACACTGGCATTACTATTAGCAATATAATGTCTTTTTTTGCGAAGAAATAGTGCCTAAACGCACAGATGGCTTTCTGCTTTGACGCACTCTATATTATGAATTAGACTATTGTGTTCAGGGCCAAAAAATGCAAGCAAATTGATCTTTCCTTTTACCTTGAGAGAAACAGTAAGAAGTGATCCAAGATTGTCCACAACGTAAGGGTTAGTATTCAGAAAGTCACTATCTGACTCATTCCAGTTGTCAAACTTCTTCAAAAGCTTTGGTTTGTTTGCGCTAGGAGTGCATGAGGTTAGGCCATCATCTATTGAACCCTCAAATATTCCACCAAAACGTTTATCTCCATCAGCCTCGATCATGTACTGGAACATGTCCTACGGTAAAAGGTAATGTTGAGCTCAGAGCAATATTAACTCGTTATTATCGAAGCCGACCTAAAGAATCTAAAAACAATTGTGAGATCAACTGCCTGGTTTCTGTGGCCTTTCTTGGCTGCGTTTACACGGATTTCGGTTCCAAAAGAATTTGAATCTTTTTTAGTCCCCTTTGGCATGCCTTGCTTTGATTAACATGATCTACTTAGGCGTTTGGTTCTCTGAGACCCGACTTAGCAAAAGGCACTATTGTTCTACACGCTTTCCTTTCAATCACTGCATTTTTTTCTCCATTGTGTTTAGACGGTATGTATTAAGACTCTACTGCAACAAACCCACTTCCGGCAGACCGTGAGCTGAAAGGTTTGACTACTCGATCACATCACCCCTTTTTTTGAGTTATTGAGGTTTATAAAAGACGAAATTTTACCTCTTCCTTTCGCATGCGCATGATTTCCTTTGAATGAGAGAGAATGGAATATTCTTCAGACTTTGATGCTTTGTTGACATTTCTTGAAAGCAAAGTCTCTTTTGTCCATCCTGATCCTGAAATCTTGTTAACCATCAAAGTCCATCCTCCACCGAAACTTTCCATGTCACAAAGAGCACTGATTTTATTTCCATCTTTATTTTGCAGATGATATTGGCCTGAACTGAAAATTTGCCCTCTTGCGAATCCTCTCAGCTTGATTTGCAAGCATGATCTTGGCATCTCTATATCGCCTTCACGAATCCAATACCTACAAAATTGAAACAAAAAGGCTTCAACCTGCACGCAGCCTACACTCAAACATGCAAAATATGTAAGAAAATCCAATATGAAAAATCTCAAGTACTATAAAAGTGTATATGAGCCACAGGGCTATTTTTACATTGTTTAGTAAAGCAAACTACATTATTCAAAAGTGAGCAGCAAAAGTTGATAACTTGGGATTTCTTACCAAATATGTTCTGGCTCGCGTTCTTGCAAATATCCATGAATCCAAGGGGCAGGGTGATATCCCGCTCTGTTTCCTAAAAGATGTACAGGAAGTTAGCTAAATAAAAGCAAGTCAAGTGTATAATGCTAGGATAAAACTGGTGAATTTTCAAATTGATTCTCCAGGAAGTTTAAAATGCAAGACAAGCATTTGGAAGTAGAAAGCACGTTATGATTATTACGAAAGGCGCTATTCAAATAGCAACAAGAAACCACTCGCATGAGAGTATGAGTCTTAGAATTTAAAGAATTGATATATTTACTAACCTGTAAGACTTCCCCATTTATCGCTGTTATAATTCATTGTGAGTCGTTCTCCTTTGACAAATGGCAGTACGCTTTGCAGTCCACTACTTTGATATTGCCAGTTATCAAACTTCTTCTTAAGGACTATGTCAGATTGTGATGAGAAATTCGAATCAATGCGGTAGTAAGACGGAGCCTGCCAAATTCCTCCCCAGCGGCCTAGAAATAAAAGCCATTATGCAATTGAGTCAATATTACCCTGTATTGACGCTGTACAAAGACAACGCAATTCAGATGACTTGAGGGGATGCTTTTCAAACAGAAAACTCATTGTTTATGCATGCTAAGAAGCGGCCTTTCTCCGCCAATCAGATTGCAGCTCTTTATTTTCTGTACATTTACTGTCTTATTACCTTTCTCCCACTCTTATTGGGCTTCGATTTAGCGTCAGGTCGAGGGACAGACCATCTAGCCAATCAGTGAGCAGTTGAGCGGCAGAACGAAATGGCGAATGCAACTTTCGATCAAAAAATTTGCATATAGAAGAAAAGTTCAACCTAAAACAGGCGCTTTTGAGCATTGTTAGGATGAGTCTCAGTGTAGCAAATCGATTTGGTTATTGGTTTAGATTTTATGAACTGAACTGATACTCTTGTAATAAGTCTAACTGTAAAAATAGTTTAAAAAAATTCTGAAAAATTCGATTTGATACAATTAACAGTTTTGAGTTGCAATCGCACACCAAAAGGGTTTTACCAAAAGGACAAATTAGCTTCTCATTCCAACACTGCCTGCATCTCCACCTGTCTAGCTATCTTTAAAATATCGTAAAAAACCTCGCTTGAGGTAATACGTACATAGATTAAGTTGTTTGGAGAAAAATTAATTCTGTAAGCAGAGTAGCCTTTGACGCAGTAGCGGAGAGCAGATTAATGATGGCCTGTAGCTACTGTTCAGATGATAAGAAAAACTTTGCTCCTTTTATCTTCTTATTTGATTGATTGACGCTGATACTCTATTGAATCTTCCCATGTTCAAATGTTTCCATAGGGTCTATTTCCAATTCAAAGAAAAATTCCATGTTTGATAGAATTTTTTCAGCAAAACTGCGTTCACCAAGATAGCTGGATGCCCCCCCACCCGACCGTGAAAAGTAATAACCCAAAACTACTGCATCCATTATGCTATAGACAAACTAAGTCAGTGTTTTAGAGATCGGAGGTTATGACACCTTAGTCACGTCTCGAACCTGTCTCCTTTGGCTGGCAGCAATATATGTTATTATATGTATTAGGCAGGTGCCGGTCAGATTACAAAAGCCTATGGTGTGACTTCTAACCTTACAACATGTTCAGGCTTTTACACTTTTTTTAATAAGCAACTTGACTTTCGTCCAGCTATCAAAGTTGCTTAAAATTTAAGAGATTTCAGCCCTCAAAGTTGCTTAAAAGTTGATTAACCTTTCTTACCTAACAACCACCCCTGACTTTGCGGGTTAAAATCGTCAACTGTTAGGCCTATAACACGACATTTGGGAGACATTCAGTGGAAAAACGTTGCCTAAAGAACTTCAACATGCAAAACAAACAATTTCCTGACAACATGAAAGCGTATAAGCTTGGTTGCTTTACTTCTTAGTTGCTTACAGAATTCGATTGAGCCCTCAAGTTGCTTAATGTTAAGGTCAGTTCAGCCGTAGTTGCTTATTGAGCGGTTGCTTATTAAAAAAAGTGTATATGGAAACTAGTATTTTGACTAGCATTTTTCTGCTACGGCGCGCAGGCGGTTGTGAAAACGTCAACATGCTCCATAAAATTTTGTATACAAGTTTGGCAAGTAGAGATAAATATACATTTATATTCCTCGAGTACCATACCTCGATCTTGCGCTTCAATTTTGAATTCGAAAGTGCTGCTTCCAATAACGTAACTGTCTTTTATTTTGTCTGCGTATTTTAGAATGGAGTAATCTTGTAAAAGAGCAGGCTTATTGATATTCCTTTCCCTGACCATTGCCGAAGATGTCCATGAATTGCTGTGACTTGAGACGACTAGAGTCCAGCCTCCTCCATTATTTGTCATATCGCAATACACGTTCATTATTGTTTTGTCATCTAAATTAACAGCATACACACCATCCACTGGTTTCAGACCATAAGCCTTGAGTTTGAGCATAACGTCCTTACAAGAGCTTCCCTCTGAAAAATAAAATACATTTATTGCCAATAACAAATACGGTTTAGCACAACTCTATAACATAAACTTATAACATGTTAATCCTTAAATCTGTAACTTAAATTGTTCATCTGTTTAAGTGATTTAATAAAATCATTTCAAATCATTACTTTTAACCGTATTTAATGTCAGTTTTAGTAGCAAAGAGACTAATATTCAATTACATGAAGGAGTCTCGAATGAGTTCAACGACAAGCGGACTAGTTTATTTTATCTTACTTATTCGTATGAAAAATTAATGAAAAAATGTATTCCGTTTTTGCGATTTATTCATGAATTTCCTTCTTACTTGGGTATCGTCGGTTCAGTTAATCAGTGGCTAGGGAAGCCAGTGTGTAGTGGCGTATAAAGTGAAGATGGTCGGTCCCTTTTTAACATAAATAATTTTCGGGAAAGAGAATTGCGCTTTCTTTTCATCACAAATTACAGGAGCTTTAGCCTAGCGTAACTTTTCCCTAAAATTGCGTGGTTGTCTTAATGTTATTGTCTATCGTGAACCAAATCCTACCTGGGCATGTCTGAGTGTGACAATCTTCTTCTTGTATTCTTTGTCCCGGACAGTCTTGTCCACCATGTGCTGAGATTGGAGTGTCACAGAAGCGGAAACGATGCCTCCTTCCGCCATTACAAGCAGCCGTGCATGCTGACCATGATTTCCATGATCCCCAGGAACCGTCAATGGGACTGAGTGCTGAAAATAAATTCACTGTCACTACATTTTGTTCAATGCCAAATCTTACAGCATATGTCAAAAATATTTTAAAAGCATCAAAAACAGTTATTTTTCTGTTGATATCATGATTGTTGCCAACAGGCAATAGCAAATACATATAACAAAGCTTTACTCAACTTATCAAAGTGCGGAAATTGATTTGTTGTCCTATCTTTCATTGCTAACAAGCCTATATATTCATTTTTTTTACACGAACAACGGTTGATTCAAGACGATTTGCCGAAAAAAAGAACAACCTAAGAACATGTCGAGAATACGTACAGATAAAAATAAGAAACAAGAAACTCTGTTCTATAGAAATTTCAGCTCATGTTAACAAAAAAGAACTATGCAATCACTTTCAAAAACTACAAAGAAGACATGTCCAACTGATATTTGTTGTTCGTAGAAGCAATTTCTTGTGTGTAGTTGTAGAAAAAACAATGGTGAAATTAGAAAGAACACCAGTAAGAACACTCGAGCCTCAAATTATTCAGTTACCCAAATCATTTATTGAGCCTGGGCAGAAGTTAGTTGGTTCTTGGTTCTTAAGTTGGTGTTATGCTGAAAAGAGTTACTTGACATTGAGGGGGCTGCATTTTTTTCGTTAGTACGTATCTAGTTATAAGCAGGACAGGGTATTCAACGAATGCAGAGTTCGAAAAATTTGCCGTTCAGTTCTCACGTTGTGCATTGATTTGCTAAATTTGAGGTCATAATTCAACCCAAAAGAAGCTGCATTTTGATTGCTGCTGTCAGGTCTCTTAAGGGTAGTGGCCGGATTTTTGGTTATTTGATTATGATCCCGACTCTGAAACAAAGGCATAAGATGCTGTTGCGCACAGGCTCCTATTGCTGTTTCAGATTAATGAGACGAAGGTAATAAGTATGCAGCAACATCTCTTTTTGCCTTTAATTTTAAAGACAGTGTGAATGTTGGGAAAGCAAAAACAAAAATCAAAATGCAATCTTTAGAAAATAAAACAATCCTTACGCTGTGAACAATTTGTGTTTGGGTCATAACCTCTATCGCAGTGACACTTTCCAATGTTGTCGCAGACCTAAAAAGAACATGCAATGAAAAGTTGATTATATCTTGAAATTCTTTTCACGCCTGCAATTCTGAAACGTAATCGCTCTGTGGGAGGACTGGTCAGGAGATTTCCATGTCGTATTCTTTCATTATAGAAGTTGATATTTAGTTTTGCCAAATCAGTCTTATTCAAAATGTACTCTCTCATTCATGAATTAACGATTAGAACTGCCATTCATGAGGTATCATATTTGTTATCGTACAATCACAATAGCGAATTATATATCTGGTACACAGTATTTAATTTAATCTAATATAAATTCTTCGTTTAAAACCACTAGACGGCTCTCTGTTTTTATGACCGACCCGACTCTTATCTGAACATGAAATGAGAATTGGCAATCTTTTTTCTAAGAAATTGTTTCTTTCGAAACTAGTATTGAGATATGAAAAAACTGCTTTATTGCTGAAAATAAGAATTTGGGAATTGTTTGCAATACTTTCAAGAATAAACGATACATTTTTTCTGGCATTGCACTGAAATGAAAATATTCCTGTAATCTTGCATTACTTACTCCTCTTCCGGCACAAACCAAGTTGTTGAATTGACCACATTCTTTGACTTTCAATGAGGAAAGTGACTGGCACTTTCGTTTATAGCAGATCTGTATGATAAAATATGTATAGCATGTGAAAAATTACTGTTAAAGGGATAATTCTTAAAACAGGATCTCCAGTAGACGATTACGGCACTCATAATTAAATTTCGGCGCGAAAAAAGTTTTCAAATTCTCTACTCACGAAAAAATGATAATGGAATAGGGAAATGCATCTCAAAAGTAAAACAACTGGAAATTTGATATGCAAATTGTATAATGCCATTGGTTGAATTGCCTGGTAAACAAAATCGTCTGACAAAATGTGAAACTGCTTCTACTTTTTTGTGCAGCGATTTTTTCGATCTCTCGATCAAAAAAAAATTTCCTGCGCATGTGTAGTCATGAATTTTATTGACGATTGTCCTGGAAATCGACTAACAGAGATCGGCCTAGGGTGAAAATTAGAGGGAAGGATTTTCACGTTATGAGAAGGACTTTGCGAAGACGGAAGAATCAGCATAGATTTCCTTTGCTCAATTTTCTTTTTAACAGTGTACATTACCATTCCTACACATGGATTCATTGGAATTCATGGTCGTAATAACGCGCGGGGTTCTTTTGCCCTCAAATGATAGATCTCACGGCCCCCTGAAAAGCAGTTCTTTTGAACTGACGGGGCTACCGTGCATAAATAAGTAAAAATAATAATAATAATAATAATCGTGATGCGTAATGATGCGTTTGTGGCAGTATTCCTCGCGACAATTTATATTTTTTCGTTACTAACCCGGGGCTTTTCTAATGACGGCTTACATTTACAGACATACTTAACGTGAATTGCGGAAGAATAAAAACATCGAAAGTCTCAGTTAGATGGGTGAACACCAGGTATGCCTAAAGCAGTTAGCAGGGAATGTAATTCCTCTTGGCTGCAGACTTTCATTTGGAAGACATACCTTATTATCCCCGCATTTCGTGCCTTCTGCTACCATACCTAAACCATTTCCAAATTCATCAGTCGATGTTTCTTTGGGAATTGTAATACTAGCCCCACTGAAAAATAAAGCATTTTAATTTATAAAGAATTTATTAAGCGGTAAACTGCTCGTTTTTGGTCTCGGATTGTACCTTTGTAGTCTTTTCTGGGGAAGTACGTGTTTCCGGCGAGCCCCCGTCCAAATTCATATCTCGTCCCATGCTGCTTTGCGCGACGAGCTAAGGAAGTGAATCTGATTGGATCAATCAAGAGAAGGAAGTGAATCTAATTGGATAAAAAGGACACAAGAAATAACATAATAACTTTTGATTGGTCAAGGGGACTTTGGACGGGGGTACTGACAAACAGGAAACGGCAAAATCTCTAAAAATCAAAAATCGTCTTGGGTTTACACTCTCCCACCTCTTCGTGGACCAGTTGGGGTTTTTGATCCTCAAATTATAAACGTCAGAATTAGACCAAAAAAATGACATAGGTAAAATTTATACCATCATAGGCATCAAATTCACCATTTAGAAAGTCAACTTATAAGGATATGTACAGACAGTAGATCGTAATGTGACCAGTCAGAAAGTGAAGCAAAATTGGCATTGTATTTTAATAATACCAATAAGCTTGCGAGATTTTCTTAACGTCATTTCTTAAGTCTTAAAGTCTACACAGAACCATCGTTTTGGTTCTGATGAGTTGATGAGAACTGACAAAGTGTCACAATGTAACAAGAAACTAACCTGCAAATCTCACCACTTGCGTTGAACTTCAAATATTTTGATCCATACTTGATATGAGTTGGGGCATCTTTTTTCGATAAGCATTGCAATTGACCACAATAAACATCCCTTCGACATGGAAAAAAACCACACTCATAATCCTCGTTATCTTGCAATTAACATCGCTTTGAGTTACTTAATTATTTCACTTACAAGTTTTTTTTGTTCTTCGACAGCCTTCGAAATGAGGCCCCATTAGAGTCATAGAGACATGAGATATTTCCAGAAAAAAAGGTTATTCTGGAAAAAATAAAGGGTGTGCGGGAAATTTCTTTGCAAAAGTCTGGGCCAGAAGAGAGAAAGCAACCAGAGGATAATGGATATGTTTAGAAACATGGTAGGGCATATTCTGAGCCCTTTAATGGGGCCTCTCCAATAGTTGTTGCCGTTTTGTTTCTTACAAAATTTTTGAAAAATGTTTATCGAATGTTTCTGTCACTGATATCAGAAGAACGAGTGCAGTTTCAAACATGAATTTGTTAGAAGAATACATCCAATAACTCACTCGCTCGCACATGATTTGTTACTTGCAGGATCACATGTTCCATATCCCAATGCTTCTGTGTTTAATTTATTCCAGCAATTACTGCCCGCAGTTCTTGCCTCTGTCAAGACAAACGATTTCTCAGTGAAATTACATGAAGAGAAAAGTGCAACTATGATACAAATTTCAACATGAGGATTACGTAATAATTACTATCAGTATATAGCATACGTATTTGTCATATTGTGACATTTAACTATAGCCCTTGCTAATGCGGCTATAGTTAAGCTCTACGACTCTGATCAGAATAATTTTAAATAAATATTATTAAGGAAAACAAACTTATATATAGTGTAAACACATGGTAAATGATTTGGACAAGCAAGCTACATGAATAAACTGCATTTGGAATTTCCTTGATGATTCATCGTGTATTTAGACGTAAATTATCTTGTTGTTCTTGACAATTGCCGACACGAATGAGTTGTGCCGACAAGAAGTGACGGAGACGCTGAGGCGCAGGAGACTGTCGATTCGAGAAGAAGAATAGCCAATCGAGCTATGGGAAACAACTGACTGACAATTTTGTCGAATTCGTCCTCAAATGTAAATTAGCCGCAGTGCATCGAAGGGGCTGAAATTAAACAATACCATACCAAGCAAACTTCCAAAAGTTACTATAGAAACGTGTTTATTACCTGGATCCCACAAGTCCTTGCACTGTACGTTAAGTGGCGATATACATTCTCCAGAGTAACAAAGCGACTTTGAGGTCTTTGAAATAAAATAACTACGTGATAGGCATAGCGAAAATCAAAGAAGTTTTTTGCGTTACATAACTCCCGCTCCGTTAGTTTTGTTTGCAGTCTGAGAAATGCGGCCAAGAAGACTCTATTTACTTTGAAAGTTAGAAATCGAAGCAAGTTTAGCATTTGAACATATTTCACTACAAGGAACAATACATGAAACTGTCAACTGCATTCCAGACTCAACTTGGTTCTAAACTGTGCTCTTTAAATTGGCACAAACGTCAGGTGTACTTAAATTTAATAGATAGAAAGTCATACTTTCTAGCAAAACTTGCTACAGTGCAAAAATGTTTTTGGAGCCTTTGCACCTGCAGCACATCTCTAGTACGACAAAAATTTATGACCAAACGAAAAAAGAACAGGCAGAATTTTTGCGATCTACTAGTTAAATTGAACTAATTGGTTATAGTTGGATGAGTTAATTAGTTTGTTAGTTGGTAGACACCAAAGGTTCCAAACAATATAATGATAACATTTATCGGTCCCACGGGCGTCCAATTAATTGATATAAAATTTTTCCCAGAAAAAAGCCCTGTTTAACATCTGTTGGACGAATCAGTGTGGTAATGATTAATTAGCTACGAAAGGCTGGTAAATGTGTCTGAAAGCAACATCCGACATGTCAACCTTCGCGTAACGCGACTGAGCGTCAAGTTCTTTTCGAAGCAAAATCGGAAGAACAACCGGGGCAATTCACTTCTTGGAAATCTTGTACACCTTTTCTAGAAATCCTATTGCTTTTAAGGAAGTCCCTTGAAAATCTTTTTCTTTTAACGGAAATCTCGTACGCTTTTTACAAAGTGAAATGAGATTTTGGTCTGTGTTAGGTCACAGTACCCGTCATTGTAAAGATTTTAAGCACAGTTATACCCGAATATACCAAACATCGAAATATCTTAATTGAGCATCGCTCCTTGTACACAATTTTCGAAATCGCTGCCGTTTTTATGCCTGACTACAGAAGTTTGACACAGCTCCATAAAATTGAATCGTGAACTGAAATCGATATCGTTCTTTTCGCCCAAATGGTGAATACGGACACCATTCAGGGCAGTATGTCTCAAGCATCAAAATAGTTATAGTGCCCTATCAGGGTTCAATACTTACATTATCAGGGTCATCGTATGATTTGTAAGCCTTCCATTGAATTCCATCGTCAGAGTAAAATAGTTTTAGTCCAGTTGTCCAATCACCGTACGAGCCTTGCATCTTGAAACTAGAGACGGTTTTCATCTGATGTAAAGAAAACAATTACAGATTCAGTGAATTTCTAGGAATTTTCCCATAATCCCACTGTACTTCAAAAAAATTTTTTATCGGGTAGCTGCATCTCATCTGTATTTTTATTCTCATTTAAAATCGCAATTAACAGTATCGTAGGGCATACCATATGCCATAATTGCCCATATGCATGCCCTAAAAAGTTTAAGTTTTGTACAACGCAAAAATATTTCATTCTTCTTTCCAAAGGATGCAAGTTTAAGAACAACTGAACCCTATTAGCTCCTTTTTTAAGTATTTGCATCCCCATCTGGTGTTTCTGGTAACATGCTTTTTATGACCAATGAGTTCACGGGGTTGTAATGTTTATGCACATAAATCATGTAAATTTATGTTTATCTTGATTGACAACCTAATTATCGTAAATACTTTGTAACCCTGTGACTTATTTAGTTGAGATTATATGTGATTTGAAAACAGACATCTCGGCCAATGTTTATCATAATTCACGCCTCGTCAGTATGTTCCAATGAACATTAAAGGTGTGTGCCATTTTTGTATTGAAAATTTTCCCATCGGAAAAAAGGGACTCCCAAAGCATTGCACATATTATCGACTACATAAGGGAGATTCCTTTGAGATGTTTAAGAATTTTTCTGATAATCCACCATGGAGAGGATTACGATGACGAAGAGGGTAGAGTGTTCATAATGAAAATGTTAATTTTTCTATTCTTCCTAAACCATCTTACATCAAAGATGCCATGTAGATAAAACAACGTCATATGAGTAACCAACCTTTCCCATATCAACTTGCAGATACTCTTTATTACCAGCTGTTTTCTCTGGACACCATCCTTTTCCAGATTGGAGTCTTGCTTCCTTTGCAACATAATGTTTGTATATTTTGTAAGAGGACGTAAATGCTGAATCCGGCAGTTTTCCGTTTTCCATCCCAATGGGTAGCAAACAATCTTAAGAAAAGCAAGAAAACGTTTAAAAATGTCTTCCTGTTAGTCCTCGTAATAATTCCAAGTAAAGCTAATTAACTAAATGAAGCAAGATAGTCTATGTTCAGTCATGTTCTGTACTTTCAGCCAATTTTTATTTAGTTTCTTGAAAGATTGGCTAGAACATTTTGGCCATAAGTCTGTCTTATTTTGTCTTCATCTCATCTGGGTGGGCACATTGTCCCCCCGTACCAAACTTTTGAATTGTGTGGCTAAAAGACATTCAGAACCAACTGATTCACCTCAAATTTGAGTTTCTACCCTGTAGGGTCCAATAAATGAAAATTTTATGGTCCAAATCATAACTCTGTAGCCATGACAACCAATTTTTTGCAAAATTATTCACGTCAACAAAATTAAATACCAACAGAATTTTAAATTTAAACATGCTAAAGCATGGTCATTAGCAGCAGAATGATATTTGATGGAGACTTTTTCATATGAAAACTTTTTTCGGCCTTAATCTTTGATTTGATGTTCTTCAGAAATGATGACATATCACATGAAAACGTTAAACATGACGTCATATCCCCTCGTGTATAGGTCTTCGCAAAAAAACCCTTAAAAAACCCACAGTATTCGAAATCTGAACATTTTAAAAAACTTTTGACAATGAGAAAAGGTTTCAATTTCTTAGGTAAAGAAATAAATGTATTCTGATTAAGAGCCAAAATTTCGTGTTTTCACTGTCAGATTACCCATTCAGATTTAAGGAACTGAGTTTGTACCTTGCTCAAGGAGATGCAATTTCGTTCGATGACTACCTCCATCACAATCTTTCGTGCCACGAAGTTTGACTTTTCCACCATCAGGCCAGCCAGGCCAACCATTGTATTGTTCAACACATTTCCCGGATACTTTATGACGTAAACCATAATTCTAAATAGGAAAAGTAAAATTTAAAACGACAAAGATGTGATAGCCAGAGGTGTAAACGTTTAGAAACGGAAAGGCTTGGTGGATCAAAATTAGGGTGTGACAGTGAAATCACGAAGAGCCATTGAAAAAGACATCTTTTCGTCACATTTTTGCTATTTTTTGGGATTCTTTGCTTAGTAAAGGGAACCACTGAATAGACTAGGGCTAATCCAGGCAATAAAGTCCTAATCCGTCTAATCGATGTGACCATAGCTTGTTATTCTCTTTCCCTTTTTTTCTGGAATTGCAGAGATCTAGATCTGGCGACCCTTCTTACTCGTTTTGGTGAGTCTGGCTTCAGGGGATTCGAGGGCAAAATCATAGATTTAAAGAGTGACTCGCTGCTATATACAAGAGCCTTGGGCTATGATCAAAATCTGATCGATTAATGGCAATGTATAATGCCTCCTCATCTAATTCGTCTAACCACTTCTAAACGTGTATTTTAAGAAAAATTAGTTTTTCTACCGTTCCTTGAAGAAATTATATTTTGTTCGCATAATAAACAATTACAACCTTTTGCCAAGCTTTCACAACACGTTCAGCCGTTTGAGACAATTTTGTACTATAAACGTAATACCCGAAATCTCTGTGATTTATTTCTCACCTGGGCAAAAGATAAAATAAGGTCCTTAACATACTTTCAATCAACACAAGATGAACAAATAACCGACATTTCTAAAGTAATTTGAGGATGAAACTCCTAGTTCATGGTAGGAAAGAGGAAATTTTTCACCGAAAATGACAGTAAGTAAGGGGTGGACAAATTAAGTGGCTTCTGCAGTGTACTTAATGTTAGTTAATTAGTTCGTTAGTTAATTAGTTAGTTAGTTAGTTAATTAGTGAATTAGTTAGCTAGTTAGTTAGATAATTAATTGATTAGTTAGTCAGTTATTTAGTAGGTTAGTTAGTTATTTATTTTCTAGTTAGTTAATAAGTGAGTTGGTTAGTTAGTTAGTTAGTTAGTTAGTTAGTTAGTTTGTTAGTTAGTTAGTTAGTTAGTTAGTTAGTTAGTTTGTTAGTTAATTAGTAAGATAGTTAGATAGTTAGTTATTTAGTTACTTAGTTAGTTAGTTAATTAGTAATAAGGCTGCACGCCGTTAGCTGTTAGCTCCTTACCGCTAGCCTTTCGTATTTTCCATTGTCTCCCGGGCATTCTTTCTTCAAATACAAATAATCCGAAGAATCAGGACAAACAATCTTCCCACTGCAATTATGACGTAAAGTTCCATCCTTCTCCAATCGAAACAGCATATTGGGTTTATTGCAATCACCATAGCTCTGTTTCTTGAATATCAAATGAGGATCAGTTGAAATGCTCTCAGAACAATTATTACTTGATGGCTTTAAGCACAGAGAGCTGGTATAATATAGATCACGTGTGGATATCGGTGTAACTTGATTAGTAGTATCTATGAAACAAGCAATGCAAACACGATTATTGATTTGAGGACAGGCAAGCAAGCGATCTTTATTTTTAAGGTAGATTCCCTGGTAGCCATCTGGTATCTCTATAGCCTTGTTTACACTACAAAATTACTAGCCCGGTGGTTCGATCTAGGTTAAAATTAACCAAGGTCAAATTTTTGTAGTTTAAACACGACTGACTCGGGTTTGAACCGGGCACCTTTGATGGTCAACTAACCGTTAGATTTACCTCTGACTAACCGCATTTACACTACAAAATTCTACAGAATTCTCACCCGGAATAAAAGAGACACGGATCGAACCCGGGTTAGAATTTCGAAACATGGCTTATGTTAGCCATAGAGCTGTTAGACATCACCTGCTTGGGCCCATGGACTGATATTCTAGAATACCTACCCTGGACTTTGACTTTCAACCCCGGAATGATGGAGGATTGGCTTGTGCGAAGTGGTCTTGATGAGATTTGAGCCTCTGACCGTTCAAGCGCCTTTGCCACTCGGCCACACAATAATAAATGTGTCTTCCTCAAAGTTACTTAACAAACTATCTATTATTAGAAACGAATGCTTCTAATTTAGTGCATGTTTCCATTCGGAATTACATCTTAGACAGTCAGAATTCAATGATAACCTCGCAACCAGGACACTGAACTCTCCATGAACACCACACAGCCCAGATTTGCCAGTATCTTTTCCGGGCTGAGCTAACAATAACTAAAACAGATATCGATCGGAAAAAGTTGAATTCAATCAGAATTTCAGTGCAATGCATTTTTTAAAATTCCATTTTGCCATTCAATATTTGTTGGGGCGTCCGGATTTAAACGGTTCACGTTTGTTGTGCTCTAGAGTACCGGATAATCAGGGAGAAAACTAAAATTCAAAGAAATATGAATATATCTATTTCAGCAACTTGTGCTCATTTAATAAAAGGGGGGAGGATGTGCTCAACTATTGTGCATAACTACTAGGCAAATTGTGCTCAACTAATTTGGAATCTGATGAGGGGTATTAGAAAATTTTGGAACATCAACGAGCCGGCTGGGGACGATTATTCGGTACTACAGAGTAAGAACCGGGATGGCAGATAAATATCGTGCCTTTACTATGACAAGTGCAAACTAGGGTTAACAAAACAATATGCTCTTCGAAATTCCGTCACTTACCTTCATCTGCAGTGCATGTGAGAACCTCAAGTCTGAGACAATACAATTTTTTAGCCTTGTATACAGGGTTGAACCTCAGGAAGCGTGCTTTGATTGACGGATTTAAATTTACTGTCTTCTCAGAGTTGTCACTAGTACTTCCTGACAGTATCTATAAATGCACAATAGGATTATTAAGTTGATTAGCGCCAATCCTTTTGTCAAACTAAGTCATGCCCACCCTTAGATGCTTAATTAGTGAGAAAAGAAGAAGACGAAGAAGAAGAAGAAGAAAAAAAAGAGGAAGAAGAAAAGGAAAAAGAAGAAGAATAGGAAGCAGAATATGAAGATGAATAGGAAGAAGAATGGGAACAATAAGATGAAGAAGAAGAAGAAGAAAAAAAAGAAAAGAAAAAGGAAAAGAAGAAGAAGAAGAAAAGGAAGCAGAATATGAAGATGAATAGGAAGAAGAATATGAACAATAAGAAGAAGAAGAAGAGGAAGAAGAATAGGAATAAGGAGAATGCAACCAAAAGCTCAAACAGCCAAATAGAATGTACACAGTAGGTGAAATTTCATACTGAGAAGTTGACAGTAAAATAATTACAAAATATCG
The DNA here is from genome assembly GCA_014526335.1 of Chrysaora quinquecirrha. NCBI lineage: Eukaryota > Metazoa > Cnidaria > Scyphozoa > Semaeostomeae > Pelagiidae > Chrysaora > Chrysaora quinquecirrha. Next base: position 263,649 of record JACTAT010000230.1, on the reverse strand, counting down.
ACACAAATATTAATACAAATCTCATAAGAGAAAGGGAGAGGCTTATAAGACCAAGGGAATGGAAGTTTTTCAAATTATCAATCAGGAGGGCCCCTGAGAGTACATTTACCTACATATTTCAGTAACCTTTTGCATCTTTCTTCGCAGTCTTGATAAGAAAGACTGTAAAGGATTATTATTTGGCTTTGCAAGATATTTCACTACGCTGCTTTAATAGAATACAGTCAATCAAGCATAATTAATATCTGACGAAAAGGAACATTGCAAAAGATACGTCTTTGAAAAAACGACCTGCGCATAAATCGTTAGGATAGGAACTGATTCATTGAATTATCTCTCTTGAACAAACTAATTTTGAAAAAATTTTTCCCCAAAACCCTTTTTTTGGCCTAAGGTTTGGGGTTAAAAAAAAAATTTTTTTAAAAAAAAAAAAAATTTTTCCCCTTTTCCCCCCAAAAAATTTGGGAAAAGAAAATTTTTTTTTTAAAAAACCCTTTTTTTGGGAAACTTGGGTTTTGGTTTTCCCCCCTTTTTAAAAATTTTTTAAAAATTTTTTTTTGTTTTTTTTTTTCCCCTTTTTTTTTTTTTCCCCCCAAAAAAAAAAACCCCCCCCCTTTTTTAATTTTGGGTTTTTTTTTTTTTTTTTAAAGTTTCCTTTAAAAAAAAAATTTGGGTTTTTTTTTTTAAACCCCTTTTTTTTTTGATTTAAATTTTAAAAAAAAACCCCCCCCCTTTTGGTTTTTTTTTTTTGAATGGGGAATGGAAAATTTTCCCCTTTGGAATTTTTTTTTTAAAAAATTTTTTTTCCCCTTCCCCCCAAAAAAAAAAAAAAAACCCCCCCAAAAACCCTTTCCAAAAAAAGGAAAAATTTTATTTAAATCCCAAAAATTTTAAAAGGGTATTTTCCCAAAAAAAAATTTTTCCAAAAAAAGGGGGTTTTTTTCTTTTAAAATTTTTTCCCCCCCAAAATATTAAAAAAAAAGGGGGTTTAAAAAAAAAAAAAATTAAAAAAAACCAAAAAAAAAAAAAAAAAGGGGGTTTTTTTTTTTTTAAAAAAAAAAAATTTTAAAAAAAAAATTTAAATAAAAGGGAAACCCTTCCAAAAAAATTTTTTTTTTTTTTCCCAAAAAACCCCAAAAATTTTTTTTTTTTTTTTAAAAATTATTTAAAAAAAAGGTTTAAATTTTTAAGGAAAATTGGGGGAAAAAAAAAAACCCCCAAATTTAAAAAAAAAAAAATTTTTGAAAAATTTTTTTTTAAAAAAAAATTTTAAAAAAAAACCCCCAAAAAAAAGGGGAAGGGTTTTTTAAAAAAAAATTTTTTTTTAAATTTTTAATTTTTCCTTTTTTTTCCCTTTTTTTTTCCCGGCCAATTTGGGGGAAAAAATTTTTTTCCCAAAAATTTTAAGGAAAAATTTTTTAAAAAAAAAAATTTAAAAGGGGGAAGGGGGGGCCCCCTCCCCGGGGGTTTAAAAAAAGTTTTTAAAAAATTTTAAAAAGTTTAAAAAAAAAATTTTTTTTAAAAAAATTTTTCAAAAAAAAAAAAAAAATTAAAAATTTTTTGGGGTTTTTTTAAAAAAAACCCCAATTTTTACATTTTTTTTTTTTTTTTAAAAAGGGGGGGGGGTTTTCCCCTTTTTTTAAAAAATTTTTTTTAAAAATTTTGGGGTTTAATTTTTTTTTTTTTTTTTTAAAAAAAGGGTTTTTTTTTTTGGGGGTTCCCAAAATTTTTTTGGGGGTTTTAAAATTAAAAAAAAACCCCTTTTAAAAAAAAAATTTTTAAAAAAACCCAAAAATTTTTAAAATTTTTTTGGGGGTTTTTTTAAAAAAGGGGGGAAACCAAAAAGGCCTTTTTTTAATTAAACCCCCCCCCTTTTTTTTTTTTTAAAAAATTCTTTTTTTGGGGAAAAAAAGGATTTTTTAAAAATTTTAAAATTTGGAAAATTTTCCCCCAAAACCCCCGGGGGGGAAAAAACCCTTTGGGAAAAAAAACTTTTTTAAATTTTTTAAAAAGGGGAAAAATTAAATTAAAACCCCTTTTTAAAAAACCTAAAGGGTTTTTTTTTTTTTGGTTTTTTTTCCAAAAAAAAGGGGGAAACCCCTTGAAAAAAAAAAAATTTTTTTTTTTCCAAAAGGGGGGTTTTTAAAAACGGGTTTAAAAAACAAGTTTAAAAAATTTTTTTTTTTGGTTTTTTTTGGGCCCCGGGGGGTTTAAAACCCTTTTTTTTTTTTTTAAAAAATTTTTTTCCCATTTTTTTTTTCCCCTTTTTCCGGTTCCCAAAAATTTTTTAAAAAAAGGTTTTTTTTCCCCCCAAATTTTGTTTTTAAAAAAATTTTAACCTTTTTCCCAAAAACCCCCCCGGGTTTTTTAAAAAAACCCTTTTTTTTCCCCCAAACCCAAAAAAATTTCCAAAAAAAATTTAAAAAAACCAATTTTTTTTAAAAAAATAAAACTTTTCCTTTTTTTTTTTTTTTTAAAAAGGCCCCCAAAAAAAGGGGAAAAGCCGGGGTTTTAATTTTTTTTCCTTTTTTAAAAAAAAAATTTTTTTTAAAAATTTATTTTTTCCCCTTTTTTTTCTGGGAAAAGGGGGGGGTTGTTTAAAAAAAACTTTTTAAAAAAATTTTTTTTTGGGGAAAAAAAACCTTTTTTTTTCCTAAAACCCTTGGGTTTTAATTTTTTCAAAGGGCCCCAAAACCGGGAACTGGTTTTTTTTTTTTTTTTTGGGGGGGGGTTTTTTTTTTTTTTTAAAAAAATTTTTAAATTTGGGGGCCCCCCGGGTTTCCCCCCCCTTTCCAAATTTTTTTGGGGAAAAAATTTTTTTTTTTTTTTAAAAAAAAAAAAATTTAAAGGTTTAAAACCGGGTTTTTTTAAAAAAAAAAAAAAATTTTTTTTTTTTTAATTTTTTAAAAAAAAAACAAATTTTAAAAAAAAAAAAAACCCAAAAATTTAAAAGTTCCAAAAAAAAAAATTTTTAAAAAAAACCTTTTTTTTTTTTCAAATTTAAAAAAAAAAAATTTTTTTTGGGAAAGGGGAAAAAAAAAAAAAGGGGGCCCCCCTTTTTTTTTTCTTTTTTTTTAAAAAAAAAATTTTTTTTTTTTGGTTTTTTTTGAAACCCCTTTTTTTTTTTTTTTCCCCCCCAAAAAAAATTTTTGGCCGTTAAAAGGGGGGGTTTTTTTTTTTTAAAAAAAAAAAGGGGAAAAAGGGGGTTTTTTCTTAAAAACCGGGGTTTTTTTTAAAAACCTTTTAAAAAAAAGGGGGGGTTTTTTTTTTTTTAAAAACCAAAAAAGGGATTTAGGGAACAATTTTTCCTTTTTTTTTTTTTTCCCCAAAAAAATTAAAAAAAGGGAAAAAAAACCCCCCTTTTTTTATTTAAAGCCCCTTTCCCCAAAAAAACCCCAAAAAAAAAATTTTTTCCCCCGGGGAAAAATTTTGGGGCCCCCCAAATTTTTTTAAAAATTTAAAAAATTTTTTAAAAAAAAACCCTTATTTTTTTTTTTTGGAAAAACCCCAAAAATTTTTTTAAAAAAAACCCCCTTTAAACTTTAAAATTTTTAAAAAATTTTTTTTCCCCCCCTTTTTTTTTTGAAAACCCTTTTTTTTTTAAAAGAAAAAAGGGAAAACCTTTCCAAAAAAAAAAAAAAAAATTTGGGGAAAAAAAAAAAAAAAAAAACTTTTAAAAATTTTTAATTTGAAAAAAATTTTCCCCCCCAAAAAAATTAAAAAAAAATTTTTTTAAAAGGGTTTTTCGTTTAAAAATTTTTTTTTTGAAAAAAAATTTTTTAAAAAAAAAAACCAGGAAAAAAAAAATTTAAATTTGGGAAAAAAATTTTTTAAAAAAAAAAAGGGGGGGGTTTTTTTTTTTAAAAAATTTTTTTTGGGGGGTTTAAAAAGGTTACAAATTAAATTTTAACCGGGGTTTAAAATTTTGGGGAAAAAAAAGGCCTTTTTTTTAAAAAAAAAAGGGGGAAAAAAAAAAGGTTTTTTTGAAAGGGGGGCCCAAAATTTTTTTTTTTTTTTTTAAAGGAAAACCCAAAAAAATTTTGGGGGTTTTGGGGCTTTTCCCAAAAAAAAAAAAATTTTTAAAACCCCCTTTTTTTTAAAAATTTTAAAAAAATTTTTTTTTTTTAAAAAAAAATTTTTAAAAGGGTTTTTTTAAAAAAAAAAAAAAAGGGGTTAAAAAAAGGTTTGGGAAATTTTTTTTTTAAAAAAGAAAAAAACCCCCCAAAAAAATTTTTAATTTTTTCTTTTCCCCCCTTTTAAAAAATTTTTCTTTGGGGAAAAAAATTTAAAAAACTTTTTTTAAAAAAATTTTAAAAATTTTTTTGGTCTTTTAAAAATTTTTTTTTTAAAAATTTTCTTATTGCGTGAGAAGCACAAGTGCTAATCACCACCGAAGCTGGGCTGACTGGTGAGTAACCTTACATAGTAATATGGAAGACTTCGGTACTCGTGTGATAGGAGTTTGTTTTATTTGGAAGGTTCAGCAGGTTAAAAGGAAAACTTCGATTTTTGGAAATGAATTTTTTGGAAACAAATTGTTTTACCTCATGTAATGAGCAATATCATGTTCAACGAGATTAACAAGGTGCTTGTTCCTGTATCGGTTGAAATCAGATAGAACTGTGCCAGAATTGACGTTGTAGTCAATTTTGTTCTTGTCTGTCCATATTTCTAGTGCCACCAATACGATACGAATGTTTATTGCAGAATATGCCTAAAAAAGTATTGATCTTAAAATTGGCAAGTTTGCAAGTAAAAAAATCATCACTTCATTGTACATGTCAATCGCTATTTCACGAATCGCTATTTCAAATTTAATAAAACTGAGATTATTGCAAGAAACAGCAGAAGCATTTTTGGACATACTTAAAAGCTTTTTTCGTCTGACACTCCTTAGAGTATAAAACAGACCGAAGCACTTGATAAAGCCGGAATACTATTGGAACTACGCATGAATAAAAAAATCCTGCAATTTTTTAAACATTTAAATAACTGATACTCGAGCTTCTACTAATGACCTTTTCTCTCAAAAAAGTAAAATTATTTTGCTAACAGAGATGAATTTCAAAAAAAAACGACAATAGATATGAATCAATAATACATGTTTCGGCTGAATCATTAGTCATCTTCAGTTACAATATTATTATTCCAGTCAGGTCAGGGTTTAAATCTTAAGCTTAATTAAACCCTGAATTGACTGGAATAACAATATTGTAACTGAAGATGACTGATGATTTAGCCGAAACATGTTTTATAAATTAAAATCTAGTGCCGTTTTATTTAAATTCATTTCTGATATTCTGTTGATGAGAAGCTTTGGATATTTTGCTAACATAGAAAAGAAACGAAATGCGGATGCGTTAGAAAATAATTTTTAGTTTACCCGGTCAACATTGTGAACCAAATTCAACATTCGTTCAGTGACTTCCTTTGAATCGTTGTTATATGCTTGATACTAAAAGGAGATGAGTTGAATTAGTACGCGTTTTTTAATTGTTTTACATACATGTTAACAGTATCAAAAACAATATCAAACAAGAATCTCTGCCCTCTTCATCTCTTACATTACATTTCTCTGCATCTATTACAATACATGATATTTGATGAGAAATTGTTTATGCTTGTAAGGCATACAAAGTAAAGCAAGTAAGGCATGTAAAGCAGCTTTTGATTGGAGAATGTTTTTCATGCGCAATTTAAAATTATCAAACCGCATGTTTTATTAGTATTCGCAGCCTTTTATATGGAAATAGTACCCTAACCCTTCTCTTACCGGGGATGTTTCCCACCCCCCCCCCTTAAAGTTTTCTTGTTACTGTTTTCTGTTAAGTGTTCTTGTTCTAACAATAGGTCACCTGAAGTTGCCTTCTTTGGAATAAGGTCATACCGAAACCAGATGTAATTGCATATTTCTACCAGTTATTCATATCACAACTATTTCTTCGCAGGGCTATAGAAAATGGTTACTAGTAACAAAATTTATATAAATTTCCGAAATTTTATTGATATTAAGGAAGGTCGATTTTTGGCCTCAATCCACAGCAAGTGGGAGACGCTAAATTCTTCTAAATTCTTGCAATGCACTGGTCAGTGTCTTTGCAATTTTTAATGATTTAGCTGTACAAAAAGGCTTTTCTTGGAGGGGGTGGAACACACACTCCTTGCTTTTTGAGATAAAAAAGCCCAGTAGCATTGATTAGTAGCTATCTCAAAACAGACTTCATTACAGTTTGAAAAGAAAGAATAAAAATGTACGAATGTATGATATAGTACTTACAATTTCGTTGTCAACAACAAGAAACATTTCACAATACCTAGTCTTGTTTGTCGTTAGGTATTTTATGTACTGCTGTTCAACACCAGGAATCAAGGAGAGCTGGAGAATCAAAGGAAATGTCAAACGAAAGAGAAATCTCTTAGTTTCCTTTGGAAAATGAATTATCAGTTGAAAGTTTTTTCTGAATATTGAAATTTGGTTTGATGTCCAAAAATAATAGAACTGAATTGAGTTAAATACAATAATTAAAGGCCTAATTACGACAGTACATTATAGGCGCAACGAATTAAATTATTGCCTAAACATCTGTGTCAATTTCATTCGCTTATAATGCGCTGTATAAACCAGCCACTTTTTGAGGCGACTTCAATTATTAAATGCGCTCATAAGGCGCTACTCCAAGCGAACTACAAGCGAATTATGTCTTTTCATTTAACGCGCTCTGAATTGAATTCGCTGTCTGAATCCATTATGCAGTTTAAAGCGCTCGAACAGCGCATCATTCGTGATGTAAGCTGAATATAATCCGCCGCGCCCATAATGGGCTGTCTAAACGAGGCCTAAACCCCAGCCCTTTCTCCGCTATAATACACTGTGTAACGATTAACAAATATATATAAACCCCAACAGAAGAAATAAAATGGAAAAATACAATATAATTCAATAATTCGAGGTAAAGGTAACTTTTTTAAGAACCATAAGATGCAGGAGATTAATGGCAGACAATGAGTTTTCGATTTGTCCTCAATGATGCTGGGTGAATTGCGCTGCATTAGCTCTTTTTTCCTGTTGCACTCATGAAAACTGCAAAAATTCTCGATTTTCCTATCGTTTTACCCTAATCATCAGAGTTCTGTCCCCTACTGTGCTTGCCTGCTTTCGGCATCCCTGAACACTTTTGGTCATCGTAATTTTTAAAATAGTCAGGTTCTAAGCCCGTTGTTTTGCTATTTTTCTCTGCATCCTTACCAACCCTACCCAATTTCCGTTATCGGCAATTTTCTCTGCAAAAAATGCCTTTTTCAAAGCTTTTCGAATACACAATTTTTGATAACATTTTCCTAGAATAACACAAAATCTTTCATTATAACCTACAAACCTTAGAATAATTTGCGGTGTCGTTGTGTGGCAGCTGGACCTGGACTTCAATGTTGGAATCGTCAGCATCATTCTCAGTGCTTATATAGTCCTCTAAAATTTTTTAAATGAAAACCTTAAAATTTTGAAAATAAAAGGTTTTACTCTATGCTTGTGCCAGTTTTCTAAAATGCTCCAATTTTGCTAAAAAATTAACCTGGAGATAGCAATACGTATTTTTCAGAGAGGTTAGTCCGATTTTTTCCTGAAAAATTATACTCGGATATACCCAACCATTGAGGATCAGCAATATCGAAAATCGATGCTGTTCGCCCTTAGTTGGGAGATTTGCCTCGTCGTACCCTCTCGAGGAATTTACACATCAGAACCTGCCCTCTTTAGTCAATATAAACATGGCTTAAGGTGTAGATACTCACGACCAAAGCTTAACCCTTTCATTATTCCGTCTGCAGGCTTTGGGGCTTCATAGAACTTATGTGCACCGTCTTCCTGTAACAATTGATAGAAATGAATTAATTTTGTGTTTAACATAACTACTATTTATAATGCCAAAATTTAAGAATAGATTATTAAGCCAGTTTGATGGAAGCATTCGCTTAATCCCATCTTGCCTGGGAGGGGAACTTAACTAAGAACTATTTAAGTTTTGATTTGAATGTACCACAGATAATTGAAATAAGCCGCACGTTTACGCTCTTGTACCATTCAGCGCTATTATTGTTTGCCTTAAACTTTCAAGGTTCAAAAATTAGGTTATTTAAATAGGCAATCATCATCTGAATTAATGTTTACTGGTCTTCGATGGAGCCTTATAGCTACATTTGGAGTCAACAAGAACACAATTAAGTATTATCAATAATAAAATAAAGTATTGTAATAGCAGATCATTAACTGCTATTCACTGTTTACTTTTAAGATTCGTTTTAAGCCCGCGAAGACTAGAATCTCGTGATTATGTGACATGAAGCATAGCTACTGAAAGTAGCCACTGACATAGTTGCTAGCTGAATAATGTTTTGGGAGAAGATTAGCCAAATTTGGGGTTGTGCATTAAACAACAAATGGTCGATATCAGTATGTCAACATTCAACCATGTGCTATGCTGACTATTCTTATTTCTTTTTATTTTGTGATTTCATTTTTGTTTCTTTGAAAACTTCATGTAACCAAATGTCTTATCTGACGAGATAACACAGTAACCGTCATAACAGTTTTTTTGCTTTTCGCCGAATCTTGGCTATTTGATTACTAGTGGTTTTCCTATTGTTACCTCTCTTCCTTCAATTGGTTCAATCTGGTATGCTTTCTCTCCATCATCCAAGTGGCCTCTGAAAAACATGAAGGACTTTACTTCAATGGATCATTTATTTGTTTTTGCTTACCTTTCCAAGGTCACCACATTTCCACTTATAACGCAGAGACTTAGAGCCATTTTACATAGAGGCTGGCCAGCCTGGTAAGCCAAAATACTGACAGGAACGCATGCGCATGTGTTTATAAGCAAGGGCTGCTCGACTAACCGGGTTGTAAAATATATTCATGTAAACGCTCTTCCTAACAATTAAAACACTCGTTTATCAGAAGGAGAATACTACCCTTTGAATTTACAGAAAGAAATGTGCTGAATTTTGTCCTTTTTCATATAAAGTTTCAACACCTTGACTTATTTAGTTTCAATATGCGAGTAAATTAGATATCTAGGTAGCTGATCAGATAGTTTAGATAGTTTAGTTAGTTGATTAGGTAGTTAGTATGTTTATAGGATAGTTAGTTAGTTAGTTAGTAAGTAAGCTAGTTAGTTAGTAAGTAAGTTAGCTAGTTAGTTAGTTAGTTAGTTAGTTAGTTAGGTAGTTAGTTAGTTAGTTAGTTAGTTAGTTAGTTAGTTAGTTAGTTAGTTAGTTAGTTAGTTAGTTAGTTAGTTAGTTAGTTAGTTAGTTAGTTAGTTAGTTAGTTAGTTAGTAGTTAGTTGGTTAGCTCCTTAGTTAGTTAGTTAGTTAGTTAGTTAGTTAGTTACTTAGTTAGTTAGTTAGTTAGTTAGTTAGTTAGTTAGTTAGTTAGTTAGTTAGTTAGTTAGTTAGTTAGTTAGTTAGTTAGTTAGTTAGTAGTTAGTTGGTTAGCTCCTTAGTTAGTTAGTTAGTTAGTTAGCTTGCTTGCTTGGCTGTTACTTGGCGTGCTAGTTCATTAGTAAGTTATGTTAGTATGTTAGCTCATCATATAGTTGATTCTCGTTCTAGCAACTTCTTGTACTTTTTTTCAAAAATTATTCTATGCCGTTTATTTTAGAAAGCATGAATTGTCAATTTTCTTTGGAAGAGGAAGGACAATTTGGAGGGAGGCTTTTATTTGAGGCTAGGTGTTTTGGCATGAGAGATTGGGTGTACGTTGATCTACGCTCATAATTCTTTAAGCAAGGTTTTCAGCACAATAGTTTGATTCCTTTGCATTAAGATTGGAAAATAATTTGGGATCTACGAATACAATTGTTGCCAAAAGTAGCTTGAACGCCCCTGACCTCCTCTATAAATTAGTTGCTTTTGAAAATAATGAAGCCTTTGTAATACACAGAACTCTATTCCCCCTTGAACAGTATTGATAAGGAGGGCGAATTGCTCTTGGGATCACACGAAATCGCTTGCAAACGCAAATATGATAGCACTAAAATGGTTATATAAAAGATGCGTTTTTCCACAGTTCACATTCTGATTTACCACCTGGGGGGGGGGGGGTTAAAACGTACACCCGAATTGATTGAACTTCCACATATTAATGTAAATACAATGAAAAATCTATGTTTACCTGATTCCGTTACAAGTACTCAGCATGACCTCAGAGTTTTCGTTATCAGCAATTTTGCCATGGAAGTAACAGCTCTCCGGAGCATGCTGCGTGATAAAAGAATGAATCGTGTGTTAAAAGCAATTTTTCACCATTATTTTTCTGTTGAAGTCTTCTGTTCACAACCTCGTTCCCTCGCCTAAACGGGTTTCCTAATTATTGGCAATTTTGGCCTAAGCTTAGCCATCGAAAGAAGATTAGGATTCTTACAGAGGATATTCTAAGCAAGCAAGGAAATGCAAAGATATAGATTAGATATAGTATCATTTATTGTTATCTATATCACCGAGCAGATCATGGTATTTGCACCATCTTCAGCCTATTTTGGTCTTTGATACTTTGAAGAATATTTGACGTCACGTACAAATTCTTTTCGTTTGAGCAGCCAATCAAAGTCGGAATCTTGCAAGACGACACGAGGGTTGCATATAGACTTATTCAAATTCTCTCGTGCTCCGTTCACACAATTAAGTCGTCAACAACAGTTCGCTTCACTGAGACTCAGATCCTAACAATATTGCCATGCGACCAACTTCAGAATAAACTTGTCTTCAAAGTGTGCATGTTTCGATCTTGAAAGTCTCATTCGCAATTTTGTTCTACTGCTCATTTCTTGTCATTTGCTCATTTCGTTCGATCTGACGCAAAATCGAATCGCAATGAGCCAGCAAATAAACAGCAAAAGGATGCTGCAACGTGGTTGGGTCCGCCAATTTTTTGTTGCAGGATGGCCCCTTGTTCCATGCAAAAGTAACGACTGCAAGTATGAACAGGCTTCTGACTACAACAACAACCTAAGATGGTTGCTGCATTGTGATAAGAGGGACTCGTGTACGAAGTCTAGGTCGAGTATGGACTGCGAAATTTTAACGTAGAGATCTATTCAACCTAGAGACGAGGCTGTTCTTTGAATTATGATTCTACACATAAAAACAGTCTTTTGATCGCAGCAAACATGCACCCAGGGTACAAAAATCCAAACAAATTATCTAGGCAACGATGCAAAACATGCGACACGTTTCATTGCTTAGAATTCGTGTTGAATCAAGATTTGCACGTTTTAACATTTCTTATTGTAGGTCGAGAAGTATTCATTGAAAATTTCTTAATACAGTCATTTTTTTTGTTCACTGAGTCGGCGATTGTTGTGGCGGCTGTTAAGTTGTCGAAGCTCTATTGCTGAATATTCAAAAAGTCAGCAATTGCTCAAATTCAATAATGCAACTTAAAGAGCCTTCCATCCTACTCATACAGCAGGAGGCTCGAAAAGGGGGAGGGTGTAAATTTCCTTTTCAAGAAATTGCCTTTGTTTCAATTTACTCGTATCAAGTAACTTGTACCCATTTTATTTTACCGTGCAAATAATCAGTCAGTTCTGTTAAGATTTACCATATCCAAATAAAGGAATGCGATGTGACTTATTGCAATTTTTCTTGGAATATTTTTGGGCACTTCTCCCGCTAAATTTATACAGGCAAGAAGTCAGTGACTTTAGACGCTTAGCTCATGTCCATAAGATAAGAATAGTTAGCTTCATTGCTTTCAGCCAGTATTTGATTTGGCTGGCCATCTCTCACCTTATGAAATACATATTCTAAAAATATATTGTTATGACGTCACAACTTACATATCACCGATTATGTTCAACCTTCATGTAACTGCCCTCTGTAGAAAAGTGTACGCTCTATGGAGGTTTATTCTTACAATGAATTGGCGTTCTGGGTGAAAATGTTTCTTTGTCGTATGAGATGTCTTGAGGCTTTACAGTATTGAATATAATGCTAAAAATAATGATAATCATATGAAAGTTTTTCAAATGCAAACCTGGGATGCCTGTGCCACACCGTCCTCAAATGTTCTCAGGAGAATCTTGTTGGTATGAAATCCCCTAAATAGGAAAATTAGCCATGAACGTATAAAATATTAAATTGAAATCTAATACATATATACAGTAGTCTTTCTGAAGGCTACCTTTGATCATCTAACTTAGATAATTTGTTGCGCACAGATGTGATAAATACGTAACTATAATACGATAAACAACGTTTACTATTCTTACTCTTTTAAAGCCCTACCCCCCCTCCAGGCGGTTCTGCGCCATACGTTAGCTATTAGACGATTTCCCATGCGTGGTTTCATGAAGCGAGAAATTGTTGCATCTGAAAACTTGACTCCAGCGTTTCGCTTGAAATACCTTTGTACTTGCTACGGCTCGCGATTTCGTGATTACAGCATTGACGACGAAATTGAGTGATTACTTAAATGCAGGAGGGTGCCCTAATCAATCGAGCATTGAAAACTAACTATATTTCTCTCATTCGCACAAATAATGAATTTATCAGTTCCTTGAAATCTAAATCTTTTGTATTCTGTTACAAACTTGTCGCAGCAAGAATTTTTCAAAGCCAGTCCTTTAAAGTATGAAGAAACCCATGCACGTAGAAATGAAGTATAATCATGCGTGATTGGGTGAATCGTCGAGAACTCATTGGGAGACCTCCGTACGCTCGCACCACCTGTGGGAGGCCGCATTTTACTCACTTACGCATAGCATTACGCACGTAACTTTCCTACGTGTAACTCATTACGGAGTTAACAGACCGGCTCGTCTCTAGTCGACACTATTGCTGGTATTTAGGTCGAAAACTACTTTGTGTCGCTTTTAACAACGGATGGAAATCTTTGTTGGAAACTCAAAAAGTTTTTTTCTTCTGACATTCATCAGAGAAGCTATAAACTTGATTCAGCCATAAGACATAATTGAGCCATATAGGACAGCATTTACTTGATAACCCATGCAGAAAATTACAGCAACGATTTCTTTCGAAGAATTTTGCCGATTTGTTTCATTCTGGGCTAAAGTTTTAGGGCTTTGGAATAAAGGGGGAAAAAAGAACGATTCTATGAATTCGATTTGTCACTCACGACTAATCATTTTTCCACTTGGGCTCTTCAAAAAACTTCATTGGTCCTCCCGCTGTATCCCGCGAGTGATTCGTGTTCAATCAAACACGGTACCAGTTGAGCTTCCCTTCAGCTTAAGTTTTCTGACTGATGCATTTGAGTCCGCATCTCGGTTAATGGTTTCGTTCTGTTTCTGACGTCTATACTGTAGTAAAACTCGAAAAAGCCGATGCATTACCAAAAATGTTTCTGCTTTTTATTATCCCGAAATCTTTATTATTCAAATCAATATCTTTATTTTTCTGAAAAAGTATCCCTACAGGACACAAATTGATTGCCCATCTATCTACTCTTATGCTAGGGCATAGTTGCTGCGTGTTCCTAGAAGCTATTGTCCTTGATTCTAGAGTGCACAAATTATAATCGACCATCTGTTCCTAAGTAGTTTAAAAAAAAAACAATGAACTATTGAAGAAATCTCCAAGCAGATGAAAGCAAAAAGCCCGATTCGGTCCGAATTTAGTACCATGGCTGTCTTCTTCTATATTTTATCTATTGCCTGTCCAAGATTGCTGGGTTAAGAAACTTACTTGCTTCTCTTGACATCCAATTTAAAATGCCCTTTGCTCGTTTTCAGTCCAAATAGAGCGGTGTCTTCATGAATTACATCTGGAGCAAAATTAAGACGGAAAGTATTTGAGAAATCGCATTTATAGAAACTTCACAATATATTTCATTTAAGATAGATGCTTTCAATAAAAGATGGCCATGATTTTCTTCCGTTCTTTTTTGTTACTAAGAATGTCCAAAGTGAATTTTGATTAACTGTAAAAGAAAAGGCCATACGCAATTGACTGCTGCGTTTAGAATGTAATTCAGACAGGAATATACCGCGACGTAACAAGAAGAAACGATTAAAGACTAGTAGGTTTTCATAAAAAATTGTACGTTTTACTTTCGTCATGCCAATCAAGGTTTCTTCAGAGTATGATTAACAAATAAGTTTCAGCTCAAGCTTTTGCTAAAGCCTGAGCTGCAACTGTGTGAAATACATAGCAAAGAAAAATATTCCCAGAATTCCCTTCCAGTATCCAAAAAAATATATACATATATATATATATATATATATATATATATATATATATATATATATATATATATATATATATATATATATATATATATATATATATATATATATATATATATATATATATATATATATATATATATATATATATATATATAAGAAGGACACGGACACAGCCGCTATCTTTTGAAGGGAGGAGGAGGAGAGACCTGCTGCAAGTCAAAGAAGCTTAAAACTAAACAAGCTGTGAAGTATGTTCTGAATGCAATTATAATCTAGCAATTTTAGACATCTGATCAGCTGAACCCTCCTTGCCATGAAGTTGATATAGCCTGTTTCCTGTTGTATAATGAGAATGAAAGTAGCACACCATATGAATATCATAAATGGCCAAAAATCGAGAATTTGGAGGAGTGGCGTAAAAACAGTGATAGATAAAGCATCTTGCAAGACAGGTAGCGATTACACTTTCATTGGATAGATAGTATAACAACTGAGACATACCGTCTATTTTTGTGGACAGATCTCTCCGGTCTCTATGCTTGTCCAATCGTATTGGATGAACGATTTCATATTCACTTGCGAGGCCTAAAAAGATTTGTGACAAAAACTGAAAGTGGTGCTTTCATGTCATTTTCATTTCATTCATTTATTCAAATTTTGATTCCATGTCCTATCAGCACTAAGAGAAAGTCTAAATTAAAATTTGAAATTGATTTATTAATTAAATGGTAATTAATCCACCTCATAAAGGACTTTTTGCAGCACTCACTATGCGTTGTTGTTGAATTTAGAGATCTTCAAATTCAAATTTTTTGGCTATATCGAGTCGTTAATAATCTAGCAAAGCTCTCGCGAACATTTAGAAACATCTACTCTGAATAGCTACTAGAGAAAAAACGTTTTAATGTTGCACATACATCAATATGTTATCACTTTCACGAAATTGACCTTTCTCTTTCTGGATTCCGGGTTCGGACCAAACTACTTCTTTGAAGCAGAGAGTCTGAATATCCAAACTGCGATTTTTGCATTAGCGAATCTTCGTTAGCGATTTTTTGCATTAGTGGATCCAAGCGAAGCCGATTGCAATTATTAAAAGCCGTCATGAAACAAACAGAGGAAAATGCTCACAAACCCCGCGCACTTTAAGAATTTTGCCACGAATGGCAGAAAATATCAAACGCAACATACATTTCCATCACAGCCACCAATGACTAAAACTCCCAGTGAGAATTTTGCTGAGTAAAATGCCACGAATGGTATTTTGCTCAGCACTTTCCTAAGCGTGTGCGACGGGCTTTGCGTTACCTATTGCGTTACCTATGCTATATTAGGCGCTTTTCGATCCTCATATTCAATTTTTCAATCCGATTGTGACGTTAATACTCCGAGGAGTGTTGGAGGCAGAAAACTTTTATACTTCATTATTAGTTATATAATTACTTACTGCACGAGAATATAGCCAAAAGAACAAAAAGTCCTTTTTCTTTCAACATCATCCAATTATCTAGAGTTATAAAAAGCAAAAACACGGCGTTATAAGACAGCTTGAGTAGAATTAAAAAATGTCCTGCCAACAATCAGAAAATTAACCCAAATTTAAATTCAAGCAGCCAAACAGCTTTTCCACAATACCTTTAAAGCAGCTTCAACTGAGAGATACTGCGTCTAAAAACTATCGAATGAAATAATTTACAGACAAAACAATCAGACCGCTTTACCTACCTTCTTAAATTTTTCCGATGATACTTTCTTCTGGCAACCTTCGGCTCAACTCGAAGGCAACGCTTCAATATGACTAAAATAGGTTATATAATGGCCTTATATTTGACTGTTAATAAGTTTGTGTAAACAAACAATGTGTTCAAAGAGTGGCACAGGTGGAGACATAACAATTTTTCACAACAACATTTTTAGATATGTATATATTTTCTATGGTTACAGTATACAGTGGATCAAGATAGAAAGCAAGTAATAAAATGTAAATCTATCCGATCGGGAAAATGAGCGGAAGATGACAATTCGTTTATTTAGGGCGGTAGGACTGACTTTTACATTAAGCAGCACGACGGCTCAATTCCAATCTAAGTAGCTAAGATGTCAAACAACCAAGCCGCAGCTTTTATGTCAAAATTTATAGATGTGAAATAATATACCAGCCTAAAGGTTACATGTTTCTTCCAAAAGTTTTCTCATAAAGGCCTAACATTTGAAGATTTTGACCCTCAAATTAAGTAGTTCTAGCTCGGACGAGTGAGCAGCAATTGACGGCAGAAATTTCCAAAATTTTAAGCAACTTTGAAGGCTTGAAGTCCAGTTGCTTATCGAGAAAAAATCATATTTTGATGCACTTTTTCTTTCAAAAGGCGCATGAAAACTTAAGAAACAATTTAATAACCTCGAGCTCGAGGCTTTTTTGTCAAGACCTTAGCCAGAAATTACGCATTAGTAAATGACATTGTGGATTTGGAGAGAGCGATAGCAGAAGACCGCAGGGACCATTGAGCTAAGGACATCATTTCAAATGTAAATGCCTTAAAATCATGTTATAATCAGTGCCCTGCATAATAAATATAGTCCATATAGTAACAAACTTTATCAGGCACTAATATTTCTTGGTTTATTTTCATAATTTAGGGCTAAGACTTTGTAAGACTCTTTACGGTGATATAAATAAAAGTAATGTCTCTGTGACGGCCTTCTCAGTTAAGGTTGATGTACACCTTTGGAATAAATTCTACTTTTTTCACGGATATGGCTAGGCAATCCTTTTCATTAGGAATCTCCATCTCTAATGCCTTTTTGAAGATTGAAATGCCCCTAAGATTTCTATACTATGGATAATGAAAAAGTTAACGTAAGCTCTTGACAAACACCAAAGCTTCAATCTAACATTTCTTGCTTATAAGCTGCTTACCTTCAAGCTGTTGTTTATCAGATTATTGAATTTGAAAAACGACTTGTTTGCAAAAGCTGAGTAAAGTAGAAACCCTTCTGTCAAGAATCGCTCCAAATTATCAAACACAGTCGACGTTTCTCAAAGTAAATTGTAGTTTGCTGCTTTACAGTCAAATATTTAGTGCTTCAAAAATGTATAATGCTTATTTCTAGCAAGTAAACGTGTCTTATATCACTCATACATTAGGAGATACTACTTATATCATAAATATATTAGGAGATACTCTGACTAAACAAAATTCAGGTCACAAAACATTTAAGAAGCTGAAGCAATTACAGTTATAAAAATTTTCAAAGTAAACACTTTAATTCAGTATGAAAAATATTTCCATTCTGTATTTATTTGTTTCTCCTGCAACAAAATTTCTTGCAACACGTCCCGAAAAATCAAGAAACTATATTTCACAACGTTGACCAACACGTGCATATAACTTAAGGGCATCTCATATAAGAGCATTTTCCAGCATTCATTGCGAAAAACGTGGATTGAGGGGTTTCGAAAAGGAGATTCAGCCTTTTTATTGTAAATGTAAAAAGAAGCTGAAATACGTCAATCCGAATTAATGAAATCAAATCTTATTCGATATAGCCATTTTATGTCCGAAGGACATATTGAGAGGCTTGTTTAACGGATGTATGTATGAGTGGACGATTTTTTCAGCCAAAAGTATAACAAAAGATAAACGGCAAACCGGAAAAGTGGGACCCGGGACCATCAGGTGGGACCATGGGACCCGGGACCCGGGACCATTAAAGGTGGGACCATTAGGGTGGGACCATGAAGGTGGGACCATGGGACCCGGGACCCGGGACCATTGAAGGTGGGACCATTAGGGTGGGACCATGAAGGTGGGACCATGGGACCCGGGACCCGGGACCATTAAAGGTGGGACCATTAGGGTGGGACCATGAAGGTGGGACCATGGGACCTGGGACCCGGGACCATTAAAAGTGGGACCATTAGGGTTGGACCATTAAGGTGAGACCATGGGACCCGGGACCCGGAACCATTAAAGTGGGACCATCAAGGTAAGACCGTTAATGTTTTATTTGCTATAGTCATGATTTGGTAGTCTTACTATTTGAAATAAGGACATCTAACAGGGGCGTCGTTGCTCTAAGAATAGAGCAATACTATTTACGATACTACATTATTGCCGTAGCCGATCGTTATCGCAAAATGCTCCTCCATCAGGATGTAGACCCTCATACTAGGCGGCTTCTTGACCCCGATGAAAAATTCAACAAAATTTTTAGTTTATTGATATTTTTATGGGCTTTACGAATGTCACTCTGGAAGGGGCCCCCGGAAAGACCTGGCAAAAAAGCCTCTGATATCTGATTAAATGATTTCTACAAAAATTCCAAAGTGTATTGGAGACATCTCACGTCCATACAGTATAATAAGGCAATTTTGCCTAAGTTAAGGTTAAGAACTTTATGGGGATTGTTTTGAATATTCCAAATTACATTTTAGCTTCTTACCCATTGATTCCCTTTGTTTGTCTTAATTTTCTGCAATTATAGTTGCCGTGACCATGCGTACGCTACAAAGGTCACATTCTTAGGATTGGTTTCAGTCTTGTGGTTTCGTTACTTTCATGGCATAGCACTAGTTGTTCTGTTGATTTGGGTACAACTCAATCAAGATGTTCCTGCCACCAACCTTGCCAAAAAGAACTAAGCAAAGGGAAGACGTTTTTGCACAAGAACTTCCGAAGTTCAAACTCAGCGATGTAACTGATTTGAAGATAATTGGTGAGTACAAATTGCTATGACTTTAAGCTCCGCAATTTTTTTGCTAAGAAACAAGATTTGACTCGACATTGAGACAGCCGTTGGTTGCGCTGCGCAAAGAAATGTCTGTACTTCTTATTCCATTTGGTAAATCTCTTATTAGAAGGGTAAAACGAAGTAGGAATGCATAACTTTGTATCCGTTACTTTTGCTTGTGCAAAAACGTCTTCCCTTTGCTTAGTTCTTTTTGGCAAGGTTGGTGGCAGGAACATCTTGATTGAGTTGTACCCAAATCAACAGAACAACTAGTGCTATGCCATGAAAGTAACGAAACCACAAGACTGAAACCAATCCTAAGAATGTGACCTTTGTAGCGTACGCATGGTCACGGCAACTATAATTGCAGAAAATTAAGACAAACAAAGGGAATCAATGGGTAAGAAGCTAAAATGTAATTTGGAATATTCAAAACAATCCCCATAAAATTCTTAACCTTTACTT
Organism: Chrysaora quinquecirrha; assembly: GCA_014526335.1. Lineage (NCBI taxonomy): Eukaryota > Metazoa > Cnidaria > Scyphozoa > Semaeostomeae > Pelagiidae > Chrysaora > Chrysaora quinquecirrha. The sequence goes on along the minus strand of JACTAT010000230.1, from coordinate 244,246 downwards.
AGGCAAAGTTGCCTTATTATACTGTATGGACGTGAAATGTCTCCAATACACTTTGGAATTTTTGTAGAAATCATTTAATCAGATATCAGAGGCCTACATCCTGATGGAGGAGCATTTTGCGATAACGATCGGCTACGGCAATAATGTAGTATCGTAAATAGTATTGCTCTATTCTTAGAGCAACGACGCCCCTGTTAGATGTCCTTATTTCAAATAGCAAGACTACCAAATCATGACTATAGCGAATAAAACATTAATGGTCTTACCTTGATGGTCCCACCTTAATGGTCCCGGGTCCCAGGTCCCATGGTCCCACCTTAATAGTCCCACCCTAATGGTCCCACCTTTAATGGTCCCGGGTCCCAGGTCCCATGGTCCCACCTTAATGGTCCCACCCTAATGGTCCAACCTTTAATGGTCCCGGGTCCCTGGTTCCATGGTCCCACCTGATGTTCCCGGGTCCCACTTCTCCGGTTTGCCAAGATAAACCAAGAATATGAGGAGGTAACATTTGAAGACGCCGTAAGTGTTTCCGCTATTAGCATCATTAAAAAAACGCAATAGAGGTTTCGGTAAAAGATGGCGGCCGTTTCTGTCAATCCCTTGCTTTTCTTAAGGTTTCTGGAAGGGAGTTCTGGGAATAATTTCCTTAGTTACGAATTCAACGTCTTCAGCTATGTAAAGATCCTTCATCTCCTCCCCAAAGAGATGAAGGAGGCAAAAAATTTGAAAATTTTAAAAAAATCTGATTAAAAATTGGAATGGACCTAATTGTAAATGCAGTTTGTGCTCAAATTTTCTAAATTAGCTACAGCAAAGTAGAGTAAATTTTTTTATTAATCGATATATAGACAGGGAATTTTTCGAAAAAAAACTTAAGGAGCTGCCTAATTGAGATCTGGCCTCAAAATCACGTGACCGATGACGTCATTTTTCAATGATAAAAAATCGATAAAAAATAAAAAATGACTAAAACGTATGATTACAGGGGGAATAGGTGGGAGGGAACAATTTTTCCCTTACCCCAACCACTCGTGTGAAGTATGCCCGAGGTTGATTCTATACTTGAGAAAAGACTGTAAAATAACTTTGATCATCATTTAAGGTGGAGGAACTAGCCTAAGGGAAAAATTGTTCCCTCCCACCTATCTCCCCCTGTAAGCCCCCCTTGAAATTTTTCCACCGGAGATTATTTTTTGGTCGATGGCTAGCACTTACATAGCAAATTGCATCAATTTTCATACGTTTTAGTCATTTTTTTAAATTTTTTATCGATTGTTTATCGCTGAAAATGACGTCATCGATCACGTGATTTTGAGGCCCTATCTCAAAATGCCCAACGCAGATTCGTAATCTCCGTATTCGATTTAGTTAAAAACAACTTTCAAAGTTGAGGTTAGGTAGCTCCTTAGGTTTTTTGGAAAAATTCCCTGTCTATTAGATTAGTTTACTATTTGTAAACTATATGTACTAACATATATGTAAACGGTTGATATTTCACCGGCAGGTTGGCACAAATAAAACGACACAATTCGAGTAAATGTCCTTCTTTAAATCTTCCGATTATAACATCAGTAGCAACTCTAGAGCTAACCTTTTCCAGCGTTACCAATACCGCCGAGAGGGGGTAGGGGGGTAAAGGGTCCGGGGCCCGGGCCTCGGGGCCCGTAAAATTATGGTCCATAAAATTTTGTTATTGCCCTAAAATTTCATTTAAGCAAATTTTATGATCTTCTGCTTTCCTTTTTTATTACCTCGTAAAAGTGACAGTTTTTAATCTTTTTATTGTTCACTTGCGTCACCTACTTAATACACGACTCATATATAACAATAAAAACTCGTTAAAAGTCGTTAAATATCTGTGAACAACGTCAAACTGTTGTCAGAATTTAAAGTATGCATGAGAAAGCATAAGTTCATTCCACCGACAGATATATCTATCTTTCAGCGTTTTACTTTCACGAGAGAGGTTTTGAGAATTTTAAAACTAGTTTATGAGAGAAACGTGAGACAGCGAATCACACGATGTCTTCATACAAGCACAAATCTGGTGCGCAGAAAAGAAGTGAAAAAGAAAAAAGAGACCAAGAAGCGAAAAAGGGTTCTCGCACATTATTTCAAGTTGGAGTTCTAAAGGCAACCGAAGAAGATAGACAAGACGAACGCACCGAAGATTCCCACGAGAGCTATCCACTCAACCCTGAAGTGGAAGCACTTGAGGCTAGAAATAATTCCGATGGTGAAGTCAACGTGGAAGAAAATGTCGTCATTGGTGATGCAACGAATCTTTCACCCTTTGACATTGGAACTTTGTGTGGCTCCCCAACGACCAAGCAGCTTGAGAATATAATACGATCTGGTCCAGCTCCTTTTCCAAAGCAGTTTCCGAGAGATGCAGATGGCCAACATTTCCCGCTTTCTGTTCTGCAATGCAAGCACGAGAATGGGGAAATAAGTGAAAGGAAATGGCTGGCTTTTAGTCCTTCCAGAGAAGCCCTCTATTGTATTCCATGCAGATTGTTTTCCCATTCAATCAAGAAACATTCGCAATCAGCATTAGCTACAGCCAGTGGCTGGGACAAAAGCACAAAGTGGAAGAAGTTATGGACGAGAGTGCCAACCCACGAAAAAAGCACATCACACAGAGCCTGCTACCTCTCTTGGCGTGAGCTTCAAACACGCTTGAAATGAACGCTGGTGTAGACGTGATGGTCGAAGATAGAGTGGTATCAGAGATAGAGCAGTGGAAGAAACTACTCAGCAGGATGATTGATGTGACCATCTTTCTTGGAGAGAGGGGTCTTGCATTTCGTGGCTCATCGCTTCGAATAGGAGATGTTCACAATGGAAATTTCCTAGGACTCTTGGAACTGTTGGCTCATTTGCAAAAGTGAAGACCTCCCAGCAAAAAGGTGAGCGGCTTCAAGCACACTACCTTTCCCCACAGTCACAAAATGAATTCATCAATGTGTGTGCTGCAAGAGTCAGGAATTGCATTTTGAAAGAACGGGAAAATGCAAAATATTTTTCGATCATAGTGGATGGAACTCCAGATTCAAGCCACACAGAACAAACAACGTTCATTCTCCGATACATGAAAAGAGATGGTGACGCCTTTTCCGTACAAGAGCGATTTCTGGTGTTTGTTGATTGCTGTGACAAAACTGGAGTGCAAATTGCATCATTGATTTTAAAGACACTCCAAAAGTATGACATTCCAATTGCTGATTGTCGGGGACAAGGGTATGATAATGCAGCCAATATGTCTGGAAAGTATAATGGTGTTCAAACTCACACCAGGTCTATCAATCCATTGATCCTTTATTCTCCTTGTGCTTGTCATTCCCTGAATCTTTGTGGAGCAGACTCTGCACAGTCTTGCACGGAAGCTGTAACCTTTTTTGGGATGGTGCAAACCGTCTACAATCTCTTCTCCTGCAGCCCTCAGCGATAGAAGATTTTGCAAAACAGCATCGGCTCATCATTGCATGGTTTGTCTGGAACAAGATGGACAGATCGTGTTGCAAGTGTGCGCCCTTTTGCTGCTCACCTTCCAGGTATCAAAGCTGCACTTCAGCAACTCCTTACTTTAAATCTGACACCAAAGACAACAACAGATGTCAACGGTGCCATCAAATATGTATCCTCGTTTGTATGCATTTTGATGTCAGCAATCTGGCTTAAGATTCTTGTTGCTATTGATCAAAGGAATCAATTAATTCAAGCAAGGAAAAGCTACCATCGATGTTGAAGATGCCAATCTTAGTGGCTGATCTGAAAGAGCTCCGTGACAAGTGGCCTCAAATTGTCCAGGAGAGCGTTCTTGTTGCAACTGCAATGAATATTTCTGCAGAATTTCCGACGAAGCGCAAAAGTAAGCGACAATTACTCGATGAAACCGAAGAAAGCCAGTCAAACATCGATAAAAATGCTTTCAAACGAGAAGTGTTTTATGTTGTTGTAGATTCCGTGGTTGCAGGAATAACCACACGCTACGAGGCTGCAAACCACATAAATGATCTGTTTTCTTTCCTTTGGCAATATCTGGAGCGTACTGGTGAGATGATTCATGATGCATGCGTTAAATTCGGCAAAACCTATGCAAATGATATCAGCTCTGTAGTGCTTGAAGAGGAAATTTTGCACCTGAAAACCGTGCATGTCGCTAATTTTGGGGAGAAAGCATTGGACCCACATACTCTGCTCAATGAGATTACAAAATTCCAACTTGAGGAGATATTCTAAAATGTTTGCACTGCCATCAGAATCTTCTGTACCTTGCCTGTGACAGTTGCATCTGGAGAGCGTTCCTTCAGTAACCTCAAGCGGATCAAAAACTTCCTGCGAAGTACAATGACTCAGGACAGGCTGACAGACCTCGCAGTATTGAGCATCGAGAGCGAAATTGCTAGAGCTATTGACTTTAATGACATTATTAACGATTTTGCAAACATGAAAGCGCGAAAAGTGTTATTTTGAGAGTTTGAAACTTTGTTCCTAATATTTTATTTTTATTTTACTAACACAAAACGATGCTAATTACTCACCAATACTGTCTTTTCAATAACCTTGCGTGAAATACTCAAATTACTTTTCATGATATATATTTTAAAAGGGCGTTTCCCTCATTTTCCGAGGGCGTGGTCACAAAAAAAATTCTTGGGGGCTTTGCCCCCTAACCCCCTTTAGGGCCCATCCCTCCGGATAACTCCAGGGCCCGAGCTGGCTCTCGACGGCCCTTTAAATTTCTTTCGAAAATTCTTAATGAAATCAATAGGCTAAAACGGCGGCCATCTTTTGCGGAAGCGTCTATTACTTGCCGAAAACGACTTTCACTGCGGCTGCGAGTTCAAGTACAGAGTCTGGTCATCCGCGGCATATGCGAATTCGTGTGTGTTATAGAAGATTCACGAATTCCTCATCGCTTCAGTAAATGAAGATTGCATAGTTATAGGCCAAAGAGAATAATTTTATTATGCAGTTTCGCAAATCGTTTTGAGTACATTTGAATCCTACCGGCACAGCTAAGCTTAAGATTACAGGTCGGAACACTTCGAAATCATCAGTACCATCATCAGCATCATCATCATCATCATCATCATCATCGTCATCATAATCGTCATAATCATCATCATCATCATCATCATCATCATCATCATCATCATCATTATGGGATCATCAGTATCGCACTTCGGACAAAAGGAGAGCGTTGCTATGTTACTATAGTTCATAAGGTTAAGGCATCGACTTAAGTACAATGTTATCAAAAATTTTTAGTCTTCTGTTTCCCGAACGAGTCAGTGATTTGATGCGAATTATAACCGCATGCGCATTGAGTTGTGTAGTGGATAAAGCTTACCAATAAGCCGTGCAAACCCCTCCCAAAAGCAGTAGCTATATTAGGCAATTTGGTGGGCAGTCTAGTCCTCCACGCTAGTTTTATATGCCAGAATGTTTATTGGGCACCCATTCGGCAATCATGCAAAATTCATGGATTACCCAGAACTTGCTTTGCTCTACTTGAAATCCATCCCGAGCACAAGCCTGAAAATTGTAGATCTTACGAAATCATAGAAAAATGGCCGCTAGAGTCTCTGTGGAGTAAAACTTGCAATTACCATGTGTTACGTCATCAGCCGAAAAGTCATGTTTGGCACACCATAGAGTTAGATTGGCAATGGTAAAAGGATAAAATGAGTAGCAGTTTGAGCTGGATATCTTGTATCGTAGTCAGTGAAGTAACGCTCAAAGTTACAACCGTGTATTCTCGTTGCATCTATCTCTACCATCTGGCAAATTTGCCATCCTTCAATAGAGAGCATTCGATTATGTAAGACCAGATCGACAATCTTTTGGACATTGTTACAGGAAAAAATGACACAAATTCAATTTATACCTCATTCGTGAAACACAAAAAAGGAACATAATAATCTTTACTGGCAATCTCTCTTATTATTTGTATAGTATTTTGGTAGAAAAAGCCTTGTTGTTTATAGCTGTAGTCTGATAACGAACAATTTCTGGCAATCCACAAACTATTCAAGACACATCTCTAAGGCATAAAAATTTGTATAAGAGCTCTTCAGGGGGCCTTTAGCATCTTAGCAAGGGAGGCAGGGTCAAGACAGTTGTCTGAACATTTCATCTAAGGAGCAGTCGGGTTAGAACAGATTTCAGGTCAAGCGTTGAGAGGTGACGCAGAAGAAAATACTTGCGGGGACTTGTTCTGATGTGCCAGGGCAAATACTCGCACAAACTGGTTCATTGCAACAGTGCTAGAAAATGGATTTATGTATCAAGCAGAGCTATCAAAAATAATTTATCTCCCAGAAAAAAATGTCCTTGGCTAAGTTCTAAAACTAAGCAAAGTGCTTAGAAACATCTAACAGTAATATTTATGCATTTCCATTTCGCTTTCATCGGATCAATTTGTTTTGTGCCAAAACTAATACAGTTCTTTATTGCAGCAAGCAAGTTTATGATAAAACTAATAATTTTTTTAAGGCATCTATATACTACCATGCGATTTGAATGGTAAAGTTCTCTTACGAAAAAAGGTTTCCATAGCAAGGAAAAACAACAGCACGACAAATGTGTCTGAAGATTGTTAAATGATCATAAAAATTGGTGAAACTTTATCAAACGAGTAAACAGAACTTATATACAAAACTATAATATTTTCTGTTAGTTACATAACGATTATAAAACCTAGATAATGAAGTTATATTTTTCAAATTAATATATCGATTTTCCTTTAATATCTTCAGTTATAGCTAATGTTGTGTTCTCTCCAAATATAAATACACCAATGACAATATACGTGCAAGCAATAAATATCAAAATTTTCTCTCTCAGAAATAAGTTTCGTAATACTCGAAGGTTCACAGATTGCAGCAGACACATTCCTGTAAAAGATAATAAAATGAAGATAATCAGAGAACCAGAGGTTAGTAGAGAATTAGAGGTGATCACAAAATCATATTCTTATTATTATATTGAGAAACTTAAGATTTTTACAATTTTCAAAAGAAATATAATCACTTTTTCATTCGAAAGCTTTTTTAAGAAACTATCTAAAGCATTTTTCAAAAAGCCCAAGACATCTTGCTCTTACTCATATCAAAAAACTTAATTCGCTTGTTTTTTGAACAACAAAAATATCATGTTTTCAAACTATCCTAGTTGCGGCTTTCAATATTTACAAACAAATATTACTTCTAGTTTTTATGATCTTCATTGCCTTATAATTATTCTTGACTATTCACATTAAGGCTTCTCGCTAAGTTTGTGTGATTGAAAAAAGTTTTTTCAAGGTAATTTAAGAAAATTTTAAGAAACTTTTCCCACAATAAAACTTTTGAAACTTTACCGTAAGTATGGGACGAAATTCTTGTAAAAAATGAGCTTACAGTAAGCACAGGAGGCCCAGGAGGGGGAATATTAATGAAAGATAAGAATACCAGCGTGTATTTTTGTTGTTACTCTTCTTTACTCAATCTTTTATTGAATTGAATACTTTTCGAATATGCTGCTCGAATTTCTCAGTTGACTGTTTGTGTTTATACACTTATGGTACAAAAGTATTGCAACGCTTGACCTAAAATGGCGGCCAACAGTACCCGTAGGCCCAACAACACAAAATTTACATAACAAAGCCATGGCGGCTCGGGGGCTTCGCCCAACTTGATTTAGGCGGGAAAATGTTCACAATTTCATTGACTTTCAGTTAGAATAAAAGTTAAACGATTTATTTCGCATTTGGGATGAAAAGTAGTCAAAAACCTTGAAGCATTGCCTTCCAAATTTTCTGGAAAATATTTCAAGAGTTGTCTTGAAAAACAGCGATGTATGAACCACTTATTGTGACTTTTGCTACAAAGTTTCGTGATTTTTCGAGACAAAATAGTTCAAACCTATAATTACGATTTAAATTTTCGCTCAAAGTGTACAGTTAGAGAAGAATTTGGGGGTTGAAATATTGATAAAGATTTTAGGTGAGTAACTTTTGAATTTGTTGTTTTGATGCGAAAATAAATTTTGCACTTGAAGGGGTCTTCAGAAATTTTTATGGACAATTTCATTCACATATTTCAAAACTGTGGTTATCCTAAAATATTGCAAATTAATTTTGAAGCAAATTCTTGGGTTAATAGAGAAGAATTTGCAAATTTACAAAAAGTACCCTTTTGGGCCTAAACAAAAGTCACTCGCCTGAAATTGTTGTCCACAAAATAATCTCTGTTTTATTTGTGAAAACTACTTTTCTCAGTAAAAACTTTAACGTGGAACAAAAGTTTCAGCTATTTTGCTTTGAATAACGAAAAAACTTTGAATCAACGGTCAAAAAAGTAGTTATGTTTATTGCTTTTTATCAAGACAACTCTTGAAATATTTCGCTCAAATTCTGGAAGGCACTGCTTCAAAGTTTTTTATTATTTTCCACAAGAAGCAACAAATAAATCGTTTAACTTTTCTTCTCAATGAAAGTCAATGAAATTGTGAACATTTTCCCGCTTAAATCAAGTTGGGCGAAGCCCCCGAGCCGTCATGGCTTTGCTATGTAAATTTTGTGTTGTTGGGCCTACGGCTACTGTTGGCCGCCATTTTAGGTTAAGCGTTGCAATACTTTTGTACCCTAAGTGTATATAAAAATACAAGGAGTGAAACTTCTTACTCACTGCAAACACAAAAACTGTTTTTGATTCGCTTGCATTCTGACATCGTTGCTCCCAATGTCTGCAAACGCATATCAAAATGTTCCTCAATTATCGAACTAAAGCCCCACATACTTTGTTTCAACTTCAGATATCTTTATAATTGAATATTTTCCCATTTTTCCCATGCAAGTCTACTCAAATTTGCTTTCTCCCTAGGCTCCGGCCACCACTCGGCACAAAATCGCTCGATTTTCGAACGTTTTCGTCAGCTGATCTTGTTCTGCCGTAAACAGCGTTTAGATGTGAGCCCCCGTCTTAGGCTGAACATTAAGATTGCAGTTTTAGGTTTTTTAATAAAAGACGGGGGCTCGCATCTAAACGCTGTTTACGGCAGAACAAGATCAGCTGACGAAAACGTTCGAAAATCGAGCGATTTTGTGCCGAGTGGTGGCCGGAGCCTAGGGAGAAAGCAATTTGAGTAGACTTGCATGGGAAAAATGGGAAAATATTCAATTATAAAGATATCTGAAGTTGAAACAAAGTATTTGGGGCTTTAGTTCGATAATTGAGGAACATTTTGATATGCGTTTGCAGACATTGGGAGCAACGATGCCGGAATGCAAGCAAATCAAAACAGT
>JACTAT010000230.1:221976-234451 GCA_014526335.1 Chrysaora quinquecirrha | reverse complement strand
CACTGGTGCAGACAACAACTACGAACTGGCACGACAAAACTTACAGAATATTTTCAACCACAACAGAATCGAAGATATGAAGTTTATAAGTTCAGAAAAACAAAACAAGAGACTGGAGAGACACTCGATAGTTTTCATACACGACTTCGAAAATTATCAGTCAATTGTGAGTTCACTGATTTAGACTTTGAACTGGAGCAGCAAATCCTTATTGGAGGTATTTCGACACGAATAAGAAAGAAAGCACTGAGACCCTGAATATAAATTACCAGACATGCTACTGGAAGGCCGTCGCGATGAATTAAGCTCTTTTCAAGCAAGAGATATAGAGTCTGCCGCTCAGAAACCTGTAGCAAATCGGAGTTCGAGCTGATCAACAAGTCAAGCCAAGAAACCCTCAAAATGTCGAAATTGTGGAAGAGACTGGCATCCGAAAACTCAATGTCCAGCTAAGGGAGAACGTGTAATAAGTGTTTAAAAGCAACCATTTTGCAAATGTCTGTCGTGGTTCCGCTGTTCAACACAGTCAACTGACACCTCAAAAGAACAAAGCTGCTAGGCAACCAACTGTGAAGCCCTTTATCATGCTGACTCTGATGACACCAGTGAGGATGAATACATTTATGCTGTCAACACCGAGAAAAACACAGGATGCCCAACAACGAAAGTAAATATTGCTGGTGAGCCGATATCAGTAATGATCGACACTGGTGCCTCAATCAATGTTTTAGATTACAACGCCTTTCAAAAATTGAAAGCAGTCAAATTGGAGAACACAACAGTCAAAGCCTTTCCTTTTGGCGCTAAACAACCAGTTCATTTCAAAGGAAAATTTGACGCATTGATCGAATCCAAAACAAGATATTGCATAGCAACTTTCTTTGTAATTGAAGAAAAGAATACAGGATGTCTTTTATCAGCCAGCACTGCCCAAGAGCTCAATCTTATCAGTTTGAATCTTCGACAAATTCAAACCAATGCGAAAGATGAGAAAATTCGTAGCATTCTTCAGCAATATCAAGATGTTTTTCAAGGCCTAGGTAAACTGAAAGATGGGGAAGTCAAACTAAACATAGACAAAGACGCCATACCTCAGGCTCAGCCAATCAGAAGAATTCCTTTTCACATCCGTCAAAAAGTTAAGGAATCCATAAAAGAGCTTGAACGTCAAGATATCATCGAGGCTGTTCCAGAAAATCAACCAACGCCTTGGCTATCGCCTATAGTCGCTGTACCCAAGAAAGACGGTTCAGTTCGTATTTGCGTTGATATGCGAATGGCAAATCAAGCTATTAACCGTGTCAGGTATCCAATACCTACCGTCAATGATATAAGCTTAGATCTCAATGGTGCAAAGTTCTTCTCGAAGCTTGATCTTTCCCAAGCATACCATCAACTGCCTCTAGAGGAAAATAGCCGCTACATCACATCGTTCAGTACACACGTTGGATTATTCCGATACAAGCGATTGGCTTATGGAATAAATGCTAGCGCAGAAATTTTCCAGCATGCTTTGAATCAAAACCTACAAGGGATCAAAGGTATCCGAAATATTGCCGACGATATCATCGTACATGGCCACACGAGAGAAGAACACGACAACGCGCTTCAAAATTGTTTGAAACGACTGCGAGACAAAGGATTAACACTGAATCCAAAGAAATGTAAGTTTCTGCAAACAGAGTTGGAGTTCTTTGGACAAATATTCTCAGCAGAAGGCACACGTCCAGACCCTAAGAAAATCCAAGATCTGCAAAATGTCTCGACGCCTGCAAATGCACAAGAAATCCGCAGTTTTTTAGGCATGGCAAACTACAGCTCACGCTATATTTCTGATTATGCCACTATCACAGCCCCACTGCGTGATCTCATAAAGAAAGATACCCAATTTGTTTGGCAAAAAGAGCATCAAGCTGCCTTCATGAAGATAAAGCAAGCACTTACTACAGCACCCGTCATGGCGTATTTTGATATTTCCAAAGAAACAAGCCTTACTGTCGATGCAAGTCCTGTAGGCATCTCTGCTATTTTGTCTCAGAACACAAAAAATCTTGAGAATCATAAAATCATTGCATACGCAAGTCGCTCATTGACCGATGTTGAGCGTCGATATTCTCAGACGGAAAAAGAAGCACTTAGCCTTGTATGGGCTATTGAGCACTTTCATTTGTTTCTATATGGTCAACAATTCACTCTTATTACAGACCATAAACCACTCGAAATCATTTATGGTACACCTCGATCCAAGCCCTCAGCCAGAATTGAACGATGGGTTCTGAGATTACAACCTTACAACTTCAAAGTTCAATATAAACCTGGAAGTGAAAATGCTGCCGACTACCTATCCAGGCACCCTTCAAACAAGATGACAGACAAGGCAGAACAAACAGAGGAATACATCAACTTTATCACACATAATGCTATTCCAAAAGCAATGACATTGCAAGAGATTGCACAAGAAACCAACAATGATAAAGAATTGAAGCAACTCCGTGCTGCAATCCGCACAGGCGCATGGGGATCAATTGGAAAAGATTTCAAAACCGTCAAAGATGAGTTGACTGTTGGAGGACAAAACGTAATTCTACGCGGAAATCGAATAATCATCCCAACATCGCTTCAACAACGATCTATTGACATTGCTCATGAAAGCCACCAAGGACTTTCCAAGACCAAAGCACTTTTAAGAGAAAAAGTTTGGTTCCCTCGAATAGATGAGCTAGTCAAAAACACCGTGCAATCATGCCTCGCTTGTCAAGCCACAGGAAGACAGAATTCTCCTGAACCTGTACAGTTAAACAGTATGCCGAAATTACCCTGGGAAAAACTGCATATGGACTTTTACGGACCGTTACCTACGGGTGAATACTTGTTAGTAGTTATAGACAGATACTCTCGTTTTCCCGAAGTTGAGATAGTAAAATCTACTAAAGCATCTGTCGTCATTCCAAAGCTCGACCGTATATTTGCAGTTCATGGAATTCCCAATGTCATCAAATCCGACAATGGTCCACCATTTAATGGAGAGGATTTTCGCAAATACTGTACCGCACTTGGAGTAAAACACGAAAGAATCACTCCTCGATGGCCTCAAGCGAATGGTGAAGTTGAACGTTTCAATCAACCGCTAGCTAAAACCATTCAAGCTGCTATTTTAGAAGGAAAACCGTGGAGGCAAGAATTACATCGCTTCTTGTTATCGTACAGAACAACTCCACATTCAGTCACCAAAGTACCACCCTGTGAATTGTTATTTAATCGGACTGTGAGAGGAAAGATACCGGTTATTAAAAGACAGAAGATCGTAAACAAGCATCAAAAGGCAACACATAATGAATCTCAGTATCAAGAGTATCACAAATCATATTTGGATCAAAGGAGAAATGCAAAACCAAGTTCCATATCAGTGGGAGACCAAGTTCTTGTCAAGCAAGAACAAAAGAATAAATTGTTTTCTCGTTTTTCTAAAACTCCTTACACAGTTATCGAACGGAAAGGAACAATGGTTACAGCAGAGAACGCTGAAAAGCATCGCATCACTCGTAATATATCTCATTACAAAAGATTCAATGATACTCGCAGAAATAAGGAAGATAGTTCAGATTCAGAATTTGAAACGAACTATGGCAACAAAAACGATGTTCCAATTGGGCATGATGATAGTCAGAGTACAACTCGAAATAGACGAATTCCTGACAGATATGGAAACCTCATTCCTTCTGGACTTATTACAAGACTCTCTATCTGAAAAGGGGTAATGTAATATTGTGATGTAATATAGTGACTCATTAATCATTGATTTATTATAGACTGGATATGGTCGCCCTATGGCACCAAGACCGTGGTATACTTAATCTTATTATTAGTTGTAGTTTTCGTTCTGTTGATACAAGATGTCTCATTCCTTCTTGTTATTTCTTACCATATTCTCTACACGCGAATCATAGAGAATATTAAAGAGTTTCACTTGTTATTTTTCTCGGCTCTATACCACGGCATGTTGAAAACATCAAATATCATGCATAACTTGCTGTTGTTCCAAAAAATGTATTTACTTACTCTTGATCTCAATTTGTCTTCAAGATATCTCATTAGCTTCTCAGCAACAACTCTGTTTGTCCTCTGTCAAAACAAATATACTAAATGCATTCATCAAAAATATGCAGGCATAAAACACACACATCATGTGGCATTAGAAAGAGGTCATAGATAACTTCTCTGTCATGAAGCTTGTAAGACAATTTTGAGTATGTAACAAGCAAAAAGAGTTGACAAGGTCAAATTTCAGTTTATGATTACACTTGGTTATAGCTAGTGAACTTATGACAATTCATTTCCTGGTAAAAAAATTGAAAGCTTTAGCACCTTGTTATTTGCAAAATGATCAAAAAATTTTCGTCAAACATCTGCAACTGGCATTTGAAATAAAATTGTTTACCGTTTGGTCATATCGCAAAAAACATTCGTCAACATTTTTTGGTCGTTACAAGCAGTAAATGTTCTGGACTATTTCAAAACTAAAACTAAGCAATGATGGTTTGAAGCAATTTTTGTGACGTGGTCAAGTAAAACTCTGTGATCGTCCAGGTTCTTTAAGTGCATTGGAGGCAGGTTAAAAAATACTTTTAACGTGCATCTTATAACAGTTGCGAACTTTAAACGACATAATCAAATTCTAAGCCATGTAGAATATTTCTGCTATCTTAGGGCATTGTGGCATCGTTAACAAGACCAAAAACATTTTCCACAGCAAAGTTAGGGAACCCTGGTAAACAAATTCTTATCGGCTCCACTCTGGACAGAGACAAGAAATGGTTTAGAAATAAACGCCGCCCCCTTTCTAATTTCCTGTCAAATAAACGCTCCTTCTAAAAGCTTAAAAATTCTATAAAAGTAGAGTTAATCCAAGAAACAGGATAAGTGAGCTATCAATATTCAGGTCATCAAAGTTGAGAAGGCTCGTGTAGCTTACCGTCTCCAAGATCTGGCGCAAAAATGGGTTAGGCATTAACAAAGATATTTGCCACTGCCAATTAGTGACTCGCTTAACAAATTTAAGAACAAAAATCTCCTTTCAGAAGTGATACACCCCTTAAACACCTCAACGTCACTGCAGATCGATTTGACTGATCACTTATTGTAAATAGAACTTTAATATCTACTTGAAGGTCATATAAGAAGAAAACAATGAAACCTACTGGATTGACTGCACCAGTGACAATGTCCCTGTTGAATTCATATTGTGCCTTTTTCAGCTCTGCAAAACGTATATCTGCCTCTTCCATTACGGCCTTGGCAAACAAATAAAAGGTTACGATAAGCAGTCATTATTGATCAGATACTGAGGGACAACAATAATGAAAAAAGATTTAATATGGCTTAACAACAGAAACCATATCACTACACATACTGCTAAACACAGTTTGCTACAATTGAATGAGCTCATACAGCTTCAAAGAAAGAGATCTGTACACTGTTGTCAAATTTTTAGTGAGGCAGATTACAATGCAGTTGCAATGCACTGAAGTTTTTAGCTAATGCACTTGTTTCGAAGGAGCTGAAATTAAATTGTTGGCTGCAAAGTTAATTTTTTGAATCCGGTTAGCTGTATCTTCTTGTGTACACAGATATGTATACAGATAGTGTAGGCCTCGGTAAGCTTTGCATTTACAAAATTCTTAGGACATCAATGCACAAATTTAGTGGAATCTACCCGACATCCGCATTTACACTACATGCAGAAGCAGAAACTTTTGACCCGGCTTGAACAAGGGTCAAATTTCATCATGAATACAGGCCTAATAAAATAAAAATTGATAGATAAAAGCGACTTGTAACCTTATAATTGTCAAGAACTTTATCAGATTCTTCTTTGAATCGTTCGATTTCTTCTCTCAATTCTTCTAATTCTCTTGTTGCTATGTCACATTTCTGCTCTGCACTTAATTTCAAGTGCCTACAAAATTTTAAAGAGAAGTGCAACGAATGAATAGAAGCATACTTACACAGTACTGCACCAAACTTTCATTACATTTGACGGAAATGTCTATTTAAAATTCTTAGTAACCATGCAAAAAGATACTTGTAGGTTTGTAGCTAAACAAGTTTCCAAACCTTAAAGCAACTGAAAATCTCTTGACAAAATTTCAAACATTGCAAGCAAAAAAGGCAAAGATATATTTTGGTGTCCGGTTTGGAGAGGATATTTACTTCTCAAAATTTGAACTCAACTTTAATTAACAACCATACTCAACTTAAACTCTCATTTTGACAAATTTTCAGGGGTGCATCTGCTAGACTGCAACCACTGGCAAATTAAGGATATGGACAATGCTGCAGTTAATACCATCTATCATACTATTCTTCCAGGTACTAATTAACGTTATTTCAGTTGATATTATTTACTTATTCTCATTTGTAATTTTCATTTGCCTTTCATGATACCGATATTAATCTCGCCTGTGTTTTTAAATTATGCAATATTGTATAGCTCTGTTTAAGCCATTCAATTTCTTGACCAGCTTATTCGTAAATATGCAAGGGTGATGAACATAGAATGCTTGAAACATGTTTTCCCGCTTAAAAGTTGTCGTTTTTCTTCTGAAATTCCTGTCTTAGTTATCAGAGTTGCTAAAAGGAATCCTGTAAAAAGTAGCCTTGTTCGTCATGAGCTATTCAGAGGAATATTTCTTACCTTTTATCAGAAGAGACGACTTGTGCAAGTCAAGGACCAGCTGTACAAATAAGGCTGCCAAAAAGGCAAACTTACCTATCCAATGAATGTCCTCTTGAACGTGATCTCTTCCTAAAGGTTCTAGGCACATTTTCTTGTACATGAGATGTTTGAGCTGAAAATCAAATAGCTGATGTTTGAATGAACAATCAAATAGAAGTAGCAACACTTTTGTAATAAGTGAAGTATGATGGCAAAATGCATATCAAAACACCTTTCATGTGCTTTAGCAGAACGAGGGTGATACATTTCATTAGTATAGGTACAACAGCTGTATCTTACAAAAAGATGTCTAAGAAGATTAATTAATCTTGGAATTTAAACTTCTTGAATTTTTATACAGAAACCTTTTAGACAGGAGCATTTCTAATGAAAATCCGACAAAGGGTAAAAGTAAAAACTTTACCACAGATTCCAGTCATTAATCGTCTGATAAACAAGGTGGAATATAAGTAGTGTTGGAATGTTCCAGTATTCTTAGAAAGAAAAAATGTGACCCCCTGAATGTTGAATGTTCCATGTTTTCAAGCAGCCAAGCAGAAGCATCGAGAGTCATTGTGACTTGAAACATGAGTCATTGTGACTTGAAACATGAATAAAGTGATTAAACTGGAAGCTTTCAAGCTTGTTAGGGGCTGATTTTATGAGAGTTTTCAGCCCCGGCCTGGAATTTCAGCCTGGTTACACCTGGTCATCTCTCTGCAAAATTGATTTTGTGATTACATGAGATAATTTCAGCCCGTTATTCCAGCCCTCCTTCAGCTAGGTGGGCTAGGATTTCCAGCCTGCTTGAACAGGCTGAGATTTGGGGTAATTTAGAAAATTACAAATTATTCATATTAAAAAGCCCTAGCTTAGAATATGGAAAATCCCGTAGTTTTCCAGTAGTTAAAATTCCGACGGCCACCATTTGCAAACCATTGATGATTGGAGTGTGTGTGAAGGGGTGCACGCCTCAAATAACAAAGACTGCAAAAAGTGAGGGCATTACAAGAAGATGGGAGCCACTCTTGTTAGAGTCTGACACACACAGACAGTAGCACTAAGTAAAAGATACAAAGTAGATCTTACATGATGAAATATTCTGTAGAATGACATCCTTTGGGTCAACTCTCTTGAGATACTTTTCAAACATCTTTGTTTCAATTTTCAACACTTCATTTGCTCGGCTTGAAATATAAACGAAAAAAAATATAATATTTGCTCACCAGTATGAAGAAAACAGTTAAATGCAAGATTTGGAATTTACAGCATTTTAATAGGGCAGAATAAATTCCATGAAATCATGATACTGGTGATTACACAAATGAAAACTGACTTTATGGTAAAGAAACAATTTATCCATACACCTTTTTAATCTTATTGACTTATCTAAGAATTTCAAAAAATTTCTTGATACATTTCTTTTTACTAAAAATTAAGAAAGCACAAACCATGCAAATTTTCATGTATCTAATCTTTGAACTAACTCTTTTCTCAGATATCCAGTACAAAACTTAAGTCTAGAGACAAATTTTCAGAGGTACAGTCACCGTATAAGCTTTTATTGTTAGCAATTATAGGTTTGAAAATTTGTTATTGACTTGGAAACTGTTTAGGGTGAAATTTAAGAGCCACATTATGGCACAAACAAATGTTGTGGTCAAGTCTGGTAACAGGTTTTATTTGACCCATTAACTTTGTTTATCACATACTAATTAGACTGGATTTTCTGCAGATTCCACGGGCAACAGAAGTGTACAGGAGAAAACAATAGAAGAACAATAGAGCCTATTGTTTTCCCAAAATCCTGCGACCAAATCCTGTGATTTAGGGTTACCATTTGGACAAGGTTAGGAGTCTAGGCAAAGGGTTTTCTGTCTGGCTCTCGATAGGATAGTACTCTCCATATATATGTGCCATTTAAATAATTGTCCAGTGGTAACCTCGAAAAATCAAAGATGCTGAGCAGTGGTTCCGTGGCTCAGTGGATAGTGGGTCAGTCTGCCAATCCAATCTGGGCTCTCCATCATGCACTGGTTTGAGCCCATTTTTCAGCATTTAAAATTTGTTTTCTCTTTTTCATGAAAAAATTTTAAGTGTCGGGAGGTGTGCTGTCCTTACTTAGCTGCAAGTGGATATATATAGAATGTCATGTCTACTCTTTCAAATAAAATCTTTCTAGAAAATTGATACCGGTATGCCAAACTGCATTATGTTACCTATTTATTTACTTTATATATTTTAGGCTCTGAAGTTCAGTTCACGTTCACGTCCCACGGCAGACGGCACGCCTTTCCAAACCAAGAGTGTGTGTGCTTTTCACAACAAATAAAAAAAAAGAAAAATCAAACAAATTTCCTCACATCGTGTCTTCTACCAAAGTATATAGCTCCTCGTCAGTAAGCTCAGCCAGAGGTTCTTCATCTTGGTCAACAGAACTGCTTAGTTCGGCGTCGGAAGTGTACGAGGTCATTTTTACAAATTTACTTCATTCAGCTGAGTGCAAAGCCCAAGGCCTAGGCCAAATCTTTTTTGCCACGATTGTTGGTTGTTGCCGTGGTTGCAAAGAAGGATCTTCGAAAATTGGCCAGCGGTGCAACAATTATTTTTCTTTAAATTTTCCATCCCCTGCCCTAATTTGAACTGCTTACTTTAGTTTAATTTTCTTTTTCAACTTGTTGTACCTTTTACATTTTGTATCTTTTTTTATTAGCTTTTTTACCATGTATCTAATGATATAGTGTCTTATAAAAAAAAAAAAAAATAAATAATTTAAATCTCGCTTACTAAGGAGGGGGGCTTTGGGATTTCACGGGTTGCGGGTTTGGCCGATTTCGGCCTCGGGTTTTCGGGTTTTTCCAAAAAATCGTGCGGGTTTTCGGGTCAAGCATATTAAACGGGCAACGGGTTTTGTCATTTTTCTAGCTCGGGTTTCGGATATTGTAATAAAAATGTGCGGGTTTTCGGGTTTTCAACCTGACAAAGGATGTCAATGTATAAACTTCTAAAAATAATTGTCGAAACCAAGGTCATCCGGGTTTTCGGGTTTGTCCCAATTTTCTTCCAGGTTTTCGGGTTTTGATACCCCCCAAAGGCCCCCTCACTAAGATTTGCAGTGAAATTTAATTTACGTTGATATTTCCAGGGCATCTTTTAACATACTGAGTGGTGGGGTTATTGCTCCACCAGGCCCCATTGGCTGCCCCACCTCTGATCAATGAAATGAAATCCTGGTTTTGCCCCACCAGTGATGGGCCCTTTTGAGATAGGTGTTATCGACATAATTCAATTTTTGGAAAGATTAGTGCATGATGCCCATAGATTAGGGAGAAAAGGGTTAACTAATTATTGAAAAAAAATTTGCATTCGATCACACTCTGAAGAAGCCCTGCTTGGCAGGGCGAAATATTAGCAAACTAAAAAAACATAGTTGTCTTTTGTGTCTTGCGCCGCGGTGTTTCTGCCCTACTGTATTTAACTAATTATCCATAGGCATATTTGTCAGTTTTCGCTATACAGTGAAGTAAATAAAAATCCATTCAGACCGAATTCTTTGACTTGCAACAGTTGATGATCGATATCAATGGCGATGATCGTCCACAGTTCACAACCGACATTCGTCACATTCATGAGAAGGAAAATGTCTTTACTGATGCTTTATCAGGTAAAGATAATAATTCATTGCAATATCTATCTCCAATCGATTTCACACTCCTCGCAAAGGCACAACAAAAGGGATAACGATTTACCGTAACATAAGTAGCTAAGTCTTTCAGACCAGACGTTTTATTTTTGATAACCACCATGCCATGTTCACATCCTGGCATTTACGGAACACAGCATCTAATTCAACAATATTTCTGGCCTGACATTAACAAAGATATCATATAATGGACTCATTTTCACTGCCAAAAAAATAAACTATACACTTCACAACGCTGCAACCCTTGTCAATTTCGACACTCCTCATGCACGCTTTGATCATATGTTCGTATTGATATCGTCGGTCCGCTTCCATTTTCTCGTGGCTAGAAACATATACCCTATTGCATCCATCGCTTTACTCGCTGGCCTGAAGCCATACCAATTGTTAAAAAAAAAGCCGAAACAGACGCAAAACCATTTTTTATTTCGTTGCGAAAAGCCAGTCCCAATCCTTCACAATGGGCTAAGGCTCAAGCACTAATGCTTCTTAGCATTCGCACCACTGTAAAAGCCAATATTAATTGCACACCTGGAGAAGTAGTTTATGGTTAGACACTTTTCTAAAACCAATTTCTGCAATTCACACAACAATGCAGATCTTGACCAAACACTTCCCGCCAATCAAATACGATCTTCAATGCAACGCTTGAAATCGATGCCACTTCGAACCCAGGCTACCAACTCATACATACAAAGATCTCCTGAACTCTTCAAATTTTTTCTTTCACCATTAGGCCTTTGTTAACCTCTCAAAGGTTTCCTTCAAGTTCTTCAACGCACCGCAAGAAACATTTCACTTTGATCGTACACGGAAAGTACTAAACTATAAGTCTATTGATAGACAAAAGTCATGTATCTGGAAAATGCTTGTCCCTCAAATAATCTGTCTCCTGATAAATCTTCTTTCAAGCACATTCTTCCGAAGCAACTGTCCCGCCCACGCTCTGGCCGAAGAGTACATTTTCCCGATGCATTTAGCTATTCACTTTGAAATTTTAAGTTTATCACATTTCTTCTCAAATGCTCCCACTCTATTTCATTCTAGGGAGGGAGCTAACGTAGCGATGGTAACATATTAACTGAGCACGTCACCTTCTTTGTTTCACATTTCCTTACATTTTCGTCCTTGTTTAGACTTCGCTCTTTATGCGCTTTTCCTGACTTGACATTGGTCTATCTTTTTTGAATCTGCTTTCGTTCGATATTCTATTCTTTGGCAAATCTTTTTTGCGAATTTTATTCAATGGCGGTTGCCATTCTAGAAAGGCATTTTGCAATTGCTGATGACATGCCACAAAATTATAAATCTAACAAAAAATATTAAGAGATTAAGAATTAGCCTTGGTACACGACGACTTCGGATTGACTTTTCAAAAGTTTTCGTTTTGAATGGGCTCGGTTTTTCCGAAAAACGATTTGGGAAATACATAGAAATTCATGGGGAGCTCCTCATTGGTAATAGCACAATATGGAAATATACAGTGTTAGTACAGTGTTACTTCATTAACATGGTAGATAGATGTTGATAAACATTTTGTTAGGCGAAGGTGCAATAGTTGTCTGTTCTCTAAGAGAAACCAAATCTTTAACTTTTGACTCGTTATAGAGCTACTTTCTTTCTGCACGTGAATCCTTAATCTTGTTTAGCCGATTTTAACAACGATTTTTTCCTGTTGATTAGACATTGTGTTCGTATTCTGATCAATATGACAACACAATGGCTTCTCAAAATTGAAATCATTAAAGACTTCAATAAATCATCAAAATCAAAGGTAATTCTTTGGAAATTATCTGAAATCTGTAGTGTAAATTGACTGGTTGATAGATGACAGATGTCAAGCTGGAGTGGCTCTAAACACTTCTGAGCAACTTTAAAAGATTGAAATTTTCCTGAAAAGTATTATTTGTAAACAACTCTATCTACTGCAACATAAAATCTATCCTTATCATTCAAATCATGAAATCCTATTGGTCCGATTTCACAGTCTGCACAGCAAAGATATTTTATATTATTTAAAGTATTTGAGAAGCCAACATTCTCAAAATCCAACATAT